>CAUYRH010050509.1:0-31413 GCA_963574655.1 Perodicticus potto | reverse complement strand
GTCTTTTCAACAAATGACTTTAAGTTCACATTTAAAAATATGATAGTTTCTCCATTCCTGTGATGTTTCTATGGAGAAGCATGAATTGTATGTATTCAACTTTGATTTGAGGACAGTTAGTGACAATTAATGACACAGTGGAGCATATGGGGGAAGGAGAGAGCAGACAGAGAGAGAAGGAGGGAGGGGGTGAGGGAAAGAAAACAAAAAAAAAAAAAAGGAAAGAAAATAGTGATTAATTCTCACATAAATTGCATTCAATTTTGACCAAAGTACATTACTTAAACATTAATTTTTAATTCAACTTGTTAATATGTTGTTTAGGATATTGCATCCTCACTTATAAGTGAAATATGTTTTTAATTCCCCTTTATAACAATGTATTTTCTCCAATTTCAATATCGGGTGTATCCAGATCAAGTAGAATGATTTTGAAATATTTCTTCCTTTTCTATTGTCTATAAGATTTGGCATGATCTTTTTTTTGAAACTTTCTTTTACTTTTATTTATATAATATTATTTGTCTATTTTTTGAGACTTTGAAAAAAAATAAGAAGTTAACTGATGACTTCATACTGAGCCTCAGAGTCAAATCACTCTATAATGTCTTATTTGACAATGGGAACGTTACTTTCTTGGCATTATTATTACTAATATTGCTTAATATTTCGATGCAGTAATCGTCTGTTTTCTTTTCTGAACGTATTTATCTTCATTCATTCTTTACTTGGGTTTTGTTCCTAGTCCTTATCTTAAACATTGTTATTGTTATTAAACTTTAAGCCTTTTAAATTCTGTGAAGGCAAAAAAGTGGAAACCTAATTAACACATGTATATGCAAAAATAAGAAATTAAAAAAATATATGATAGTAATCACAAACTAAAAACAGAGGAGACGAAGGTCATTCGGCCCACACAGCGACCGCTCTGTTGCCTGAGTTCTGACTGAGCAGGAAAAACATAAGATGGAAAGAAGTCTGTTTGGGGGCAGCCCAGCTGAGAAGGAAACTTGGGGGACATTGAAAATCAGCTAATGAGGATTTAAAGGTACTCAAATAATTTTTGTAAGATTTATAACATACCTTTCCTACAAGTTATAAAATTTTGTATAGTAAAGATCTGTTAGTTTACCAGTGGAATTTTTGGGAAATTTAAAAAACTATAGAGTTTCTCATGACGGTTGGTACCAGGTTAAAAAAAAAAGAAAAAAAAAAGCTAACTAATTGCATAGATTTTAGAAACCAAAGAAACAGGGGAAAGTTGACATTTTAACAGTAAGTCCAAATTTTTGATATGGTATAACTTACTGACAAAATTTTACCCCTCCCCTATAGGAGTTTAGAAAGTGGGCTTTGTAAAGGAATGAGATTCATGGTATAATTAGAAAATTCATAGTGATGGTGGCATTTGAAATGAGTTTCTTTGGTGAATGGATTGTAATCATAAGATATATAGGAGAGAACATTTTCAGTAGGAAGAAGGAAGTGGGTAGATATACAAACAGACACATTATTAGTTGCATTGAGAATGATTCAGTTTTTTTTTTTTTTAATATCTTAAAGACAATGTCCAGGAGTTGTAGAAAAAAATGTTTGGTATGCATATCTGAAAGATCTAGTATGTTCCTAAATGTTACATTACTTACCAAATACATAGTAGTATGTTCCTTGCCAAATTAGCAGATATATTGAAGGTAATTCTCATAAAAACTAAATAGTTCTGGCTCGGCGCCTGTGGCTCAGCAGGCTAAGGCACCAGCCATGTACACCTGAGCTGGCAGGTTCGAATCCAGCCCCGGCCCGCCAAACAACAATGACGGCTGCAACCAAAAAATGGCCGGGCGTTATGGCGGGTGCCTGCAGTCCCCGCTACTTGGGAGGCAGAGTCAGGAGACTCACTTGAGCCCAGGAATTGGAGGTTGCTGTGAGCTGTGATGCCACGGCACCCTATCTAGGGTGATAGCTTGAGGCTCTGTCTCAAAAAAAAACAAAACAAAACAACAACAACAAAACAACAACAACAACAAAAAAAAAACTAAATAGTTCTGGGCGGCACCTGTGGCTCAAGGAGTAGGGCGTTAGCCTCATATACCGGAGGTGGCAAATTCAAACCCGGCCTCGGCCAAAAACTGCAAAAAAAAAAAGAAAAAAAAATAGTTCTAATGTGTGTGTCTATATACACACATATTAGAACTATTTAGTATATGTATACACACACACACACACACACACATATACAGAACAATAAACATAAGAACTTATATTCTGAAAAAGTCCACAGTAAAATGAAATGCAAATACTCCATAGTTGACCTCCTCCCTATGTTGTCCATCTCCTTAAGTTGACCTAATTTTCATAGACTGGATATGCACCCCATGTGCTTATCGGTACAGTAGGCTTAGTTCCTATGTTGACCACCTCTGTAGGTTGACCAGTTTATTACAGTCCCTTGGACTTTCAACTTACAGAGATTCTATTGTAATTTACATAATTCAGTGGTAATATTGCAACTGGGTGGACAAATGTACTAGGAGTTCTTGAATAGACTTATTGGGCTACAGGAAGCATTCGAGTTGAATTGTGAAGTAAAGGATTATTTGGTAAATGGTATTTGTTGACAATTTTGGAAAAATGATAAGGTAAGCCCTAACATTTCACATCTTATATTAAAAAAACAAGTCAAATCAAGTAATTTGAAAATATAAAAACGCCTAAGTGAAATACCTATGAAACTTCTATGTGGAGGAGAAAGAGAAAGCATACAACTAGTTAATTTTAGAAGCAACTGAAGTCATCATAGAGTTGAATTCTATACTTGACATAAATAAGATTGATATAAACAAATATGATGTAAATTAATAGGGTATTATTAGATAGAAATTTGAGAGAGAGTCCTTTTTGGATTGCAGTAGTTGAAGAAAGCATAACCAGACTAGAACTCATCCTTAAAGGAAGGAAGGGATTTGTTCAGAGTGGAGAAAATGGCCAGGAGGGTGAGAGTGAGGGTAGCTGGGAAGACATTTGTGGGGCAGAATAATCCTGACTAGTAGGTATCACTATGTATGTAAATATAATAGTTAATCAGTAATTCTCACGCATTTATCATTTAATCTTGAAAACAACCCACTAAAGTAAGTATCCATATTATATATGAGAAAACTGAGACTTGTAGATGTTAAGTAACTTGCTGGTTCACAGCACTGGTGATTGACATGCTTGTGTTTGAATATAGGTAGTGTGGCTTCCAATTCCGAGCTCTTAAGCCACTACGTCATATCTCATCCATCATTTACTATGTGTTGAGTCTCCTTATTTGTCAGGATTCAATTAAACGCAACCTCCTCTCTGAAGACCTCTCTATCCCTCACTCCGATTTACTCATTACCTTCTTTGGGCTCTTAGTAAACTATTTGTACCCTTGTTGTGGCATGTGCCATGCCACAGTTTAGTCTGTCTTTTAGTTTTATAACAAGGATTACAAGTTGTAGACAGAATTGGAGTATTTTAATCTACAGGCACAATATTTAAACATATTTTATTTTGAATGCCTCTGTCTGGGGCGTGCACTCCAGTTCTGTCGATTTCCTGCCATGCTCTTAAAGTCTCACACTTAAACAAGTTCCTCAATTTTCATTTCCTGTCAGTTTTCTAAAGGACTCTTGCTTCTGAGTTCTGCATTATGTATTTTAGTTTACCCTCTGCCTTTTCTCCCCTCCATTTCTCAAACCTCACCGTTAGACTCAAAGGTCTTGAAGTCAGATGTTGTGTTTTATTCATTTTTACTTTCATAAGCATATGCTACAGGGCTCAGCATATAGTTAACAACAAATAAAGGTGACTTTTAAAGTTTTTTGGCCCGCCTATTCTTTTTGATGCTTGGGATTACATAAAACATCTATAAAAATAGAAGTTCTCCAATTAAATATTTCCAAGAAAGTTTTGAAAGGACATAATTGCCATTAACATAACTTAAACCATTTTTAAGCAGCTTAAATGGCACTTGTAAATCATTCCCTTAGAACTATGTTTATTGCTTTTGCTTAAAAACATATAGACAAACCTTTCCCCTCAAAAAATGTTTGAATTTAGTCAAATGTTTTATAGAAATATCACTAAATAATTAATTGTGGAACATTTTTTTCACAGCACATTGGGAGTCTAGAATATAGTCATAATGGTTTGAAGTAATTATTTCCTATCTGACAGTATGCTATCTTCCGATCTACAGTAACACTCAGCTAAGAAAAGAATGAACTCTAATACCACTTTGTAATATGTAAATTACAAATCAAGTGAGATCTTTTCTTTATTGGAGACAAAACCAAAGTTTTTACTTTGAAAATGTAAACATCACTTCGATTCCTTTGTTTTTGCATAAGGGGCAGAATCACAAATAATTATAAGGGTAAACTGTTTATAATCATTTTTTGAAGGAAATTCATTACCTCTGTCATCAATATTTACAATTTTCTACAATGATTCTGCTCAGAAGATTTACTAAATATGTTATAATCTTGATCCAGCTGTGCTAGTTTATAAAATAACTTCAATTAAAGTAAAATATATTACTATGTTACATCTAATGATTATTATTTGGTTCAAATTATTATTAAGTTATTGGTCAAAAACTGAATTTTTCAATATAAATGAAGACAATCTATTGAAATAAAAGAAATAGAAACTATTATAAGCACAACAGTTGAATGTGTGTATAGGTAATAGGGATTAATTAAATATTATTATATATACTACGACATCAAGAATATTTCCCTCACATGGCTCCATGACATCCTTTTGCAGTAGCTGGTGCTGCCACCTTCATTTACTGTAAACATTTCATAAGCCACCTCCGAAGATGATCTCACTCCTTTAGGGATGTTGTAAAGGTTTTTAGTTCTAAAGGGGAAAATATATAACTTTATAAGGCATATACCTTAGACATACTTTCAACAGTTTGGGTTCAAATGAGACCTATTTCGCTGCACTTATGGATAGAGATGAATCATAATTTTTCTTTAAGTCTTAGGGCAAACCATTTAAAAATATGAAATTAAAGCTGCCTAGTGATTGTCACGCATGGCGGGAGCGGTAGCCACTTCAACCTTTGAAATACATTGCGATTGGTGTTCATGTGGATTACATTTTAATATTATACTGGAAGCTTAATTATAAAGGATTATTAGCAGATCATGAGAGGACTACAATGAAATAGGGTCATGCAGTGTGGAATATTATTAACTGCCTAATCTTCAAGCCCTCTCTTCCTTGTGGGTTCACATCTCTTTTTGATGTGAACTGTGGACTATGTTTATAAGGGCTACCAGTTTCTCTCTCCAACATTTTAAGCAATAAGTCTGTCTCTGTATTGTTGTTGGTTTAAATTTTTTGTTGGATAAGTTGGTTGCCCCTAGTCGTGTTGTGTGATGCTCAGCAATCTAGCAATCTAGCTTCATTCTATGGTCCTTCAAAAGCTACTTGGCTCCATTGGCTAACAGAGTGTCAATTGATAAAAAGATGGGCAAGAAAGAGGATAAGCAGATCTTTATTTTATTTCTTTGCAAAGGTAAAAAAAAATGAGATAAATGAATGTATTAAAGCACGCACTTGGGCTCCACATTTACAATTTTGCTAATCTCACAGCAAAACTGCAATTAGGCAAAGAATCAGTGCTGCCTGTTAAACTTTTCAACAGATGATAGGAGTGGCCGGGCATAAGCAACTCTGTCTTTCATAATGCGGGTGGGGCATTGTCTTAAAATAGCACTTATGTTGACTTTGTCATAGTTAACTGTGGGAACTTGGGAGGAAATACATTTAGGCACTTGAGGACTATAAGTTAAAAGATAAGGACAACCGATACTGTGAACAGTGTGGCTGAGAGGTAAATTGCATGGAGAAACTAAACATGACAGGCTTAGATAAAACACTTATTATGATTAATACCAGAAGTAGTAACAAGCTCGTTTCTTTCTGCAGCCCCAGGAAACCTCACTTTTACCTGATAATGTTTATGACTCCAGCTCACTCATCCCAAACCCACACTTTCTTAATGGCAGGCTACAATCTGTGAAACATCAGGACTTAAGGAATTCTTGCTTCTCTGATTTTCGCCTCTCTTTAGAAGATTTACAAATCACTGCTCTCCATTTCCCACATTGAGGGTTTAAAGAAGGTAGGCCAGAAGCTCGTATTCACTGAAACGAACAAAGACTTAACATCATTTATTTTTCTAAACATAGCTCCATGTCATCTGCTGTAAGATCTTGGAGTATATATAGGAATATGGTAAAGAGATTTCACCTGCGTTATTGTTAAGTGGAACCAATGACGTAGACCAACTAAACCAGTATTTGGGAACTCAATTTGGGCCAATATGAGAGTCAGTAAGAAATGCAAACTCACAGCACTATTAACTTTTACCAAGGCAATCTCATTTGCTTTTATTTATATCATTCATAATGACATCTACATCTTCTCAGAACTGTAGAATTTTAAAGTTGGAAGAAAATGTAAGGTCTTGCAATCTGACCCATTACTAATCTATTATATCCCTGACACTTTCACCCATGAGAAGCTCATTATCACTTGAGAAAGCACTTCGATTTTCTAAACAGCTTTATTCTTATCCAGTTCTAACTAGTATTGATCTGATCTGTCTTTATGTAACTTTCATTTGCTTATTTGCGTTTGGCACCTGGGCATTGTCCAGAAAAAAGTAGAATTCTTCTTAGACAAGGAAATTCTTTAAAATATATAATAATTTCTCTAAGGTATGTGTTCTATTTGCAGAAAATTGCCAGTTCCTTCAATTATTTGTCAAATAAAATTGTCTTTAAACATTTCTTTAAGAAAAGGTACCAATATTTTAATATTCCATTTAAAATGCAGAATTCAAAGTAAATATTTGACTTTGCACATTGTGTGACCAGCTTATAACATAGTTTATTACTCTTGCAGCAGAAACTGTATTTTGCCTAATGAACTCTAAACTGTATGTCACTTTCTTGGATAGTCATTTCTTGATTGACTCATATACAACCAAAAGAAGTCAAATAAGCTGTAAGACCGTATTTTTCAAGAATATGTATTAATATCTACTGTTTTAAAATTAAGTCTCCATTTGGGTTGCTGATATTTTTATAATTGTGTCTAAGATCTTAAGACTCGTATCATTAGTTTGTCCCAATTCATTCGGATCTTATTTAAAGTCTTTCTTCCAACTTCACATGAATGTGTGAGTTAACAGTCTTCGGCTTTAATTGAACATCTATGTGACATAATGAAGCACACACACTAACCAGCACAAAGCAATCAGTAAATACTGTATGCAAGTTGCTTGAGTGTAAGGAAGCCCAAGTGGTCTTTTAAAATTACCCTATCTGTGGTTTTTAGAAAGTGCTGGTACATTGGCACATAGTAAGCATTTCATAAATACTTCTGGAATAAATGAATAAATAAAGAGATGCATGAAAACTATAATGCCTTTACTATCTGAATGTGAGAATAGAAATTCATAAATAGATAAACTGTGTTATAGGTAGAAGGGGCTAAGACCTCCAAAGCAGATGTGCCCATGTGGGTATAATCATGCTTGTTTCCAAGGACATTAAATTCACTTGAGCCTGGTGGCTTGCATCTGTAATCCCAGCTACCTGAGAAGATGAGGGTGGAGGATGAATTGAATTTAGGAATTTGAGGCTTCAGTGAGCTATGATCACACCAGGGCACTCTATCCTAGTAGGCAAGTAAGCAACAGAGCAAGACCCTGTCTCCAAAACAAAAAACAAAAAAACAAAAAAAAAGAAGAAGAAGAAGGAGAAGAAGAAAAATCACTTGTGATAGGTGGGATGGTACCCCAGCCCAGAGATTTTCTGGTTTACATCAGAAAATCACGGAAGGGGTTATAGGTGTTTTTTCCTGGTCATGCAATCATGGCAGGAAAGAGGCCAAAAGATTCTTAACCCTTTTCATAATTTCCCCTGACTCAGGAATAGTAGGACAATTTCCACATAGCCAGCAGAGGCCGAAAATTTCAGAAAAAGCTGACAGACATGAAATGATTTTGAAAACCAATATGACAGTAGAGTTGGTCTATTTCTCAGGATCAGATGAGTGAAGACTGTGTCTATCAGTGGATGGCAGCATGAACAGACGATGTCTTACTGTACCAGTTGCCAAACTGCCCTGCTTTCCAACACTTCTGCATTATTTGGTTCCTGATACATAGGTGAACTCACAGGAAAAGGGCTACCCATAGAAATTGTTTTGAGTTTATAAAAAAATAAATTTACCTTTTTTGTACACTAAAGCATATGGATTAAGTTTTATGTCCACTAAAAAATTAAAGGGAAGCTATTTTGAACAAGAAAAGATTCTGCAAATATCATAGTGCATCAGCCCTCAGGACTGGATTATAATATGGAAGAAGCCAGACTCTTAAAACTAGGGCTCAAAATTTATAAAGTATTAATGATTTATAAATAATAAGACTCACCGTATGCTAAACTTATTGCAGAATCACCTGCATTACTCATACGGAATTGTTTTATCAAGGATTCATGGTTTCAAACAATAGAATATATTCTGGACAGTTTAAACAGAAGAGGGATATACTAGAAGGATGATGGATAATTCACAGAATTTTGGGAGAGACTGGTATAGCTTGAGGTTAAGCCCAAATTCTGCCCAAACCATGCCCAGAATCAGCTGCTCCCGCGGACGCCACCGAGAATCCACATGTCTGTATCTTAAGCCACAGGAAAGCTGAGATTCAGCATTCTGACTTTCTTGAAAAAGTGAACTCAAAATCTAGAAATTTTCTTAATGTAGAAAAGCTATTTAAAATCGAATAGACAGATATGAACTCTTGCCTTCAAGAAATGGGGGACACCACGCACTTAAGAATGTGCTTGTTATTTGAGCCATAGAACTGAGCAATAGGTCAAAGATTCTGGCTGTTGTGTAGTTTACCCTCTGGGAGCAGAAGGAGAGGGCGTGGAGAAAAGAGAAAACCAAGTAATAACACTAGACCTATGTAGAAATTTTAGCATGTCAGATGGTTACAACTAGTATGGAAAATAGCATAGCAGGGAAGGGGAATAGGAAAAAGGATAGGCCGGGGAAACTGCGTTGGTAGGTAGCTATGCTCATGTTTGTAAGGCCTCACTGAAGATGTGATATTTGAGACTTGTGAAACACGGAGCCAGCCTTCCCTGTACTGGGAAGGGGCACAGCCAAAGGCTTTGAGGTGGGAGCTTCACTGGAGTTTGAGGAATGATAAGGAGACCAGCATCTCTCAAATAAATACCATTTATTTTATAACTTTTCCCATCTAAATTGATTTAAAATATTGGATTTATCACCTACTATGTATTGTATCCTTATTTAAATATGCACAAATAATCTTCTCAAATCAGTTCTAAAATTCTGTAAGGAGTGCCATGGAGACAAAAAGCACACAAAATATTCCAATAACAAGAAGAAATTGGTATGATTTACTTTATGACATGAAACTGTTTTATGTCTACATAAAAATTATTTAAAGGAAAAACTCCCACAAAATTCAAAAGCTGCCTATACCCCAAAGCCTACTTTTTAAATGCCTGTATTCAACTTTTTTATTATTTTTTTAAAGTGGGAAATTTGTTCATATTTAACGTTCATGAATTTGTTTTTTGCCAACGATTTTTTAAAGGATACTGCCAATAGTTTTGCAATGATTTGTACAAATTCTAGTTCCTGGAGATGTGATTTGTCTTGGCTTGATGAGTTGAGCTAATTTAAGGCAACCAGGTTGCTTACTTTTAGTCCCTCACCCACTTTGAGTTTCAAAGCTCTCTTAGCAGTATTAGTTCATCTGTTTTCATGTAATAACCATGAGTATTGTTGCGGCAAACAAACACAAAATTGCATGCATATATGCCATATTAATATATACAGCCTACCTTCCACAGAGTAGGCCTATTCTTAACTGTTAGTTAAAATACAGCACATAATACCTAACAATCAATCAATCAAACAAAATAACTTAATAATTTATTTTTTGTTGTTCTTAACATTTCTCGTAAGATTCAGTTCTATTTGGGTTCCAGCTATGCTACCCTTCATCATTCTGGAGTACCAGGTATGGGAATTCCCACTTTGGCTCACAATAACCACTGCATGCGCTGATTAATTTCTTTAGCAGTCTGTATTATAGCTTAAGTTTACCTTTATGATTATATTTCATTAATATGGACTTTTATATTTCTTGATTACTTACTGTTTGAGAATTTATAGTTTTACCTACCTAAGAATATGCTTAAGAATGTGTTATTTTAGACACTAAGGACATTTTATACTATGGCCAATGTTTTTTTTTTATTTTCCTTTCTTTTTTCCTTTTCAGCTAGATGAATTCTGAGATGAGAATCTCTCTTTGACAATTCAATTTTATTATTTTCCTCTTAATTATACTAATTTCTCCATTCACCAAGTATCTGTTGTGTGGCAGTTTTGTGTATAGTGTGGGCTAGGAGCTATCAGAATACAAAGATGAATTGAAGATGAGTCCTTCCCCCAAAACCATAGTCTACAAGGGAGATTGAAAATGTGTATAAATAAATATAGTGAATTTCACAATTCTTTTCATCATCAGTGTATATAAAACTTTATAAAAGCACTGGGTGCAGAAACTGTTGAGGACTGTGATAAGGGTCATTTTTGAGGCAGGTTATTAAGTTTGTGAACACAGATGAAGGAAATTGCATTCCAGATCAAATCATGAGCAGAAGAAAATCACAGAAGTATAAAACTGGGTTTTATATTCAGCAACCAACACATTTTTCATTTTGACAAGATTGCAGAGTGACTTTTAAAAAGTAGTAAGTTTATAAAGATATGTTTTATACATATAACAAAGGGTATGTTAGACATATAACAAAGGGTAGATTAGACAAAGGGTATGTTCTAATGTTGAGGCTCAGAATTTGTTTGTGTGTGTGTGTGTGTGTGGATGATAATGGAGAAACACTGAAGGTTTTGTCTTGAGGACTGTCCAAAGTATAAATTTAATATTCCAACAGAAACCTAGATAGATGAGAAAGTAGAGACCTGATAGATTTAAAAAGAGTTGGAATGCTCTGGGAGAGTGATCATTTGGATTAGGTAGCAATGAGCTCTGAAGTAAAGAAGTGATTCAAGAAATTCAAGAGAGATGGGAAGAGAATGAGAACAAAGTTTTTAGGCAGCATATGTATAAGAATATGGGTATACTGTATTGAAATGCTGCTTAATAAATCCCAGAGACACTCAAGTGTCCCAGGTCACTGGGTGCTTAGACCTCTCTCCAGGCCTACGACCCACACAGCCCAATAGCTAAGGAAGGAATTGCCAGAGCATGGAGGACCATCGGGACCTTTACTGGTGGCTGCCTGTTCAATGCTGCTCATTCAATAGTTTGAATATCACCCTTGACATGTAGGGATTTTGCAAAATTCATTTCAAAATACCATTTCTCTACTTTTGCTTCCTTAGCCTTCAGAAAAAGAAAATTATCAGCCTAGTCAAAGCAAAGTGAGGCAAGGCAAGGATTTATCAGGCACTCTGCTTTTAGCAGAATAAGACTGGCAGGTGATTATCTTGAAGGTTGACATTTTTAGTCATAAATATATCATTCTTATGTGTCAGCCTTGTAATTTAGATTGGGAAAACATCAACCATATAATCTGTTCAGTCAGCTTTGTTGATAACTACAGCAGTTTAGTCCCCATAATATTAAGTAAATTTTTATCTTCGCTATGATGCCCTTTATGCCTTTAATAGAAAATTTTAGAAGAAAATGTTATATATTTACATTATTATACTAATTATGTAAATTAAAATCCAATTAAATTACTTTATTTGTTGCTAGTTTAGTTATAATTATTTGGAGATAGTCTAAGGTTGGTGAACTAAAAACCAAATTAGGAATTTTTTTTAATGATTTTTGAATCATCTTAGACATACTTTTTGTTTACTTTGGGTTTCCCAGTTGTTTCTGAAAAATACGTGTAGTTATTACCTGTTACACAAAAGCCAAAAGTAGTACGTGAATAAGAAAAAAAGTTAGGTAACTGTTGGTTCAGTAGGACCTTGGTTCTACTGTTTTTATTCATTGGTAAGTCTTAGTGTTCTGAAATATTGTGCATTAAATTAGGAAGTCCATAATTGAGTATGGAATCCCTGATTCAAGTTTGTTCTTCCATAGAGCTCAAAAGCAACATATTTCAAAGCAGTTAACACAAGATAACACGTGTTTTTTGAGCTGATGAATGACTTTGTCTTTCATGTTTTTATGAAAATAATATTTTAAAAGACTTTAATGTGATTGTATCTATTTTTAAGAGGCAAGTGAGATTATAATTTTTCCTTTTAAAGTGATCTGGATGCAGATGTATGATTAGGTATGTTTGAGTTTAATTCAATGTATAAATATTTACTATGTTCTTATCATATTCAAGACACAGTTCTGGGCACCTCAGAAGAGATTTGCTACTTGACAGATACACAGGAAAAAGAAACAGAAATCAGTCTGGTGTTAGATAAATATGAAAATATCTTGAAATACATACTCACACTCAGACACCCAAATACACTGGGGATTTTAGAAGAAAGAATTCCCATGCATTTGTGAGGATCTTCCAGGTAACATCTAACATGGTCTTTTTTCTCAGGGTTTTTTTCTTTAATTTCAGAATATTAGAGTAAACATGCTTTCCTTATATATTTTGTTTTTGTGCAGATTGAGTCAAAGTGGTAAGTGTGCCCTTCACCCTCAATAGATGAGTTTACTAATACCCTCCTCTCTTCTCCCCAGATTTGCACTGAGATTGACTTCATCTGTGCACTTAAGTGTTGATCCATTAGTTCCAATTTGGTATTGAGTACGTGTGCTTCTTCCTCCATTCTTGTGATGTTTCTCTTTGGAGAATGATTTCCAGATCCATCCGGGTCATCACAAAAGATACTAGAGTATCTTTTCTTTAATGGGCAAGTAGTACTCTGTAGTACGCCTATACCACAACTTTTAAATCTATTCATGTATTGATGAGCAGTTGGATTGTTTCCACATCTTTGCAATTATGAATTGTGCTGTTGTAAACATTCGAGTGCAGTTGGTGTTTTATAAAATTATCTTTTTTCCTTTGGGTATATACCCAGCAGCGGGATTTCTGGATCAAAAAAATATGGGGCACTTCACAAATTTGGGTGGCATCCTTACAAGGGGGCCATGCTAATCTCCTCTACATCATTCCAACTTCTGTGTATGTGCTACTGAAGCGAGCACCAACTAACATTCTTTGAACAATCGTTATTTGCCAGGCATTGTGTTAAACACCTCAAAAGGATTATTTTACTTACTTTTCATGATGTTTTCATGAGATAGGTACAACCAATATCAGTATTTCATAAGTGAGAAAACTGAATCTTGGTAAAATAAAGTAACTTTCCTAAGGTCACCTGTGTAATAATCAGTTGAATTAGGATTCAAACCTAGATAATATGATTTCAAAGTCTGAACTGTTTACCAATTTGTTCCCTTATCTTAAATCAGGATTAAGGAAAAGTCCATGACTCTGTATGTTTTAAATGTTAGACCTGCCACTTATTTAAACCATCTGGCTAAGGAGAAGCATATTCAAAAATGTGAAATTTTTATTTGTTTGTGTATTTGTTAATTTTTGTTGGCAAAAAATAAACTTAGGCATATTGGCCTAAGTAGAGTTAGAATAAACTCTACTGACTGGTAGAGTTAGAATAAAAATAAAATTTCCTAGCAGTTAAATGTATTATGTTAAATTTTCAGGAATCTGAAAGGTAATTAGACTCTGTCAATCATTTTTATGAGTGTGAGCTGGACAGTATAGTGTTTTGTATGTCTCAATGGAGGTGTTGTTGATAAGATCTATATGCAAAAAGGCATCAGAAAACATGAGCCAGTTTGAATTTTAATCTTCTTTCTAAAAGCATTGCAAATTATGTTGTGGTTAAAAGTAATATGAACCAACTTATATTAAAGGAGAATGTAGACACATAGTAATTCATCAAATTTTTTGCATGAGTTAATTTTCAATAAAAAATTTAATTAGAAAAATAAATATTGTTTGAGAAATAAGAAAAAAATCCTCATTAATTTCAAAACTTCTCTAGATTGTATAAGAGAGAAGTAAATAGTTTGATTTCTAGTGTTAAACTTTTAATTAACTCATGATGAATATTGGTTGAGTCTTGCCAATGTGTTAGGAACTATTTTAGATATTGGGACTAAGAAATGTAAAGACAAAAAGCTGCCCTCCTAAGGTTTATATGAATAAATAAATGTGGATGATACCAGATAGTGATAAGTGCATAGAGAAAATTATAGCAGGAGTAAGTGGAGTGAGAAGTGACTTCTTCAAATGGACAGGATGGGGAAGACCATGAAATTCTGCGCTGACCAGGGATCATGCTATTTTTTGTTTCTATGTCTTCACACATCCCATGATAAGATATGTGACCAAGAAACCATCAGGATTAGAGGACTTAAAGAGCCATTTGCCTTTGGGGCATGGGATTATGCGACTTCACAGTTATTTTGTCACTCACACTTTCAGCTTTGGTTCTGTCTATATCAGCTGGGCTACAATGCATTAAAACCACCCATTTTTCTTGTAATGGAGGAATTTACGAGTTTATTGCCCATTATTGCGTAGGTTTTACTATGTAGAGGAAGTACTTTAAGTGAGAGCAGGAGAGAGTGAGATTAACATAATATGTAGGTCATCAATCAGAAATAAATTTTGGGGAAAAGCAAGCAGAAGCCTGGGGTAATTGTTAATGAAAGTTAGAAGCAATCGAGTTTATGTTTGTACTTAGTACTAAATTTATATTTCTGGTGGCAACGGCTTTCCTGTGACCATTGTCAATTTGAAGAGACTGATTTGATACTTCCCTTTAGAAGGTATTACTGCTGCAATCCTTGAAATCTGTAGAATATGGATATTGTATATAGTGTCATATATGTGCATAGAGAGTGAACACTTTACCTAACGGAGATACTTCAAGGGATAAAAGAGCAACAAAACATTTCTATGGAGAAAATGGGATTCTTACTTGGAGGTAGGTAGATAGCCAAAGCACTGGAAGGATGGAGTAGCTGAGATGTTTCTCTGGCCAGAATAGTTTAGAAGTTGGTATTCATTTAAGAAGTGGAGTAATACAATTTCTGACCTTTCTCTTGTTTCTCCTAAGAGAGTATGTAAGTTAATTAAAGGAAAAAAAATTTAAAGTAAAATTATGAAAGAGGAGTTTGTCATTGCAAGTTTTTGACCAGATGTTGGGCATCTAAGTGGGCGTAACTGATGACAATCTTGGTGACAAGAAGTCTTACATGGGTCTAGCTTCCCTTCTCAGGTGTTGTCCCGGCCCAATAGATCCACATGATTCGGCAACCTACTTGAATAGGAGCCAGTGCAGGAAAAAGAAACTATTTCAGGCCGAGGTTTTAAATATGTTATAATTTTTCCATAAAATACACTGTATGTAACTACACAGGAGTTTATTTTTAATACCTTAATATATTTGGATACAATTTCAGGAAGCATAAAATATCAGATTATATTGATAATAATGAAATTTTATGGAAAAATCTTCAGTAAGATACTTGGGAAGTAGATTTCTTTTTCATTATTTGGTTTTATAACAATTTGCCTGCCAAAGAAGTTTTTATTTCAGGGTTCCTGTCATTATTCTATTACAAATGAAAGAAAAGGTTCACTTAACATTAAACTATTCCTAAAGCACTTAATTGAAATACATTTTCTCCAACTATTTACATTTTCTGGACAAAGTTGAAGGTCATACATTTTTGTTTTGTTTTGTTTTTGAGACTGAGTCTCAGTTTGTCACCCTCAGTAGAGTGCTGAGGCATCATAACCCACAGCAACCTCAAACTGTTAGGCTCAAGTGGTCCTCTTGCCTCAGCCTCTCCAGTAGCTGGGACTACAGGCGCCTGCCACAATGCGTGGCTCTTGCTCAGGCTGGACTCTTAACTCCTGAGTTCAAGCAATCCACAATTTTATTTAGAAAGTAACTGTGTCAAAATCAGTTGCTGGGTTGTGTCAGTTTGCACTTAATGCCATGTGATTCGTAAATGCACACGGCATGTTCCTCCCTGCCTGGCTCATCCAGTGGAACAGTGGCCTTTAAATTCGAGATGTAGCCCCTGATATCATTAACACTTGGTCCACTGGGGTGGGAGAGGACAAGATTATAAATTCCACTTATCTTGATTATCATCTAAACTGGGAAAGGACGATGGTTAATATTTATTACATATTCTGACACTTTACTCTTTGTGTGTGTGCTCTTCACATACATGGCTTGAGAGTTTTCAGGGAGGGTGGCTGTGTTTGACAGTGGCACGCTCGCTCGCCTGCTCATTTGCTCTCAGCTTATTGTGAGGCCTTTTCGTTTATGTGTTTCAAGGTGTCATTGATTTTTTATGATAAAGCACAGTTTTTAAAATAGAGGTATCTTTAGTACTATGTGGAAGGGCCGTGAAAATCTTTTGTACCACACAGGGATTCATGGGTTACCTTGTGAATTGTCAAGGATGTACACACATTTTCCTAAAATGAAAATAAAAGTGATCCAATTTTCCTAAATGTTTCTGTGATTATTGAGTGAGGGATGATACTATACCAGCTTAAAGTTGTGATTAAAATATTATACAAGATAAACTTAATGATTTAATCAGTGCTTGAGAGAATAAGTACTGTTCAAAATAAATTTTTAATGTTGGAGATAGTATTTCAAAAACTTGATTTGGAAAATTTCAATAAGTGTATGATTTTATTGTCAAAATATACCTATCACCTAGAAAAACCAGAGTTGCATACTTTTTGAATTTCCAAGTTTAGAAGTAGGAATTTCTAATTTCTTTACAAGTCTCCCAAATAACAAGTTTCAATAGATTTTTAATCATATGTTGAAAAATATAAAAAGCCAAAATCTTCCACATAGTTATTGAAAATAACTGATAGACTCCGTTGAGACAAAAATTTCCTAGCAAAATCTAAACATTTCTGCCTTATAGAATTATATATAACATCATGTATATGATGAAAAATGTTATAGAAGAATAAAGTACATGCAATAGTTTTAGTACATGTGCCATGTGATACAGTATATCTTATTGTAAGAGAAATTATATTAAGTGGTATGGAAATTGACATTGTACTTTGATAAATGTAGTCCCTGTTCTTTGGTACACACCCGCCTTTTGGATTGACTTATCTTTGTGAGGTATCCCTTTTAGTTCTGATTGACCTTAAAATGAAACATCTATTAAGCTCAATTATTAAGAAATACATTCAATGATATGTTTCTATTTTGAAATATTAATATTATTGTTAATCAAGATTTTTGCGGGAGCAAATTCTTTTAGTAATGTTAATAAATGGAAATATATAAAGTAGTCGTGTTTATTTAATTGTTAATTTCTGTTTTATTTAATTATGTATGTTATATTCATCTAATTTAAATAAGCTTCCTTAAAATTTTTAATAATTTATTAAACTGAAATTCACATAACATAAAACCATTTTAAGGTGAACAATTCGGCGACATTGACTACATCCACAATGTTGTGGAAAGACCACGTCTATCTGGTTCTAAATAATTTCCATCAGCCCAAAGTACAAACCATTCAAGGTACAGCCCTTCACCCATTAAGCAGAGTCTCTTCCTTTCTTCTTCCCACCAACCTCTGGCAACAACCAGTCTGTGTTCAATCAGTCTGGATATTTTGTATAAATGGAGAAATGCAGTATTCGACCTTTTGTTCAAGGCTCATTTTGCTTAGCATTATATTTGTGAAGTTTTATCCATGTTGCAGTCTGTGTCAGTACCTTTCTATTTATGACTGAATAACATTGTTGTATTTTCTATACACTGTAATGTATTTATTCACCAATGGACATTTGGGCTATTCTCACTTTTTGGCTATTGTGATTAGTGCTGTTTTGAACACCTGCGTGGCAGTATTTTGTTTGAACAGCCGTTTTCAGGTCTTTGGGGCATATACTTAAGAATAGAATTGCAGAGTTTTATAACCTCCACGTGGAGGTTTTTTGGAGGAACTGCCACACTGCTTTCCATGGAGATTGTGCCATTTTAAATTCCCATCAGTACCATATAAAGGCTCCGATTTCGATGAGTATACTTTTAAAATGAATAAATACACTTGTATTAGTGAGGCCTGACCATTGTTTATTACTGACTAGGACTGAAAAATAGAAAATCATGAAGCCCACCTCAGGAGAGTCCTCTGCCCTCACGTCAGGCAAGTGAACAATCAGGGTGTGTTTGGGGAATGGCCCGTGGTAGGGCCGCTGAGGTAGTGGGATCTGGGCTTGGCCTCAGCTCTTCCATCTGTAGCTGAGAAGTTTCTATAATGAGATTGTATACTAATTGCAGAGCCTCAAAAAGGTTGTGTGCTGACTAAAGTGGCCTTTCAATAGGCCACTGGTCATAGATTATTCCTCAGGCTCTATTCTGATAAGCATTTAAATTTTATGCCAGAGCGGGATGGAAACAAGTCATAATCTGATGTCTTATATACTGTAAGCAAATTACCCGTGCTATTTACTTTCCTCCTTCCCAGCACACCTGTCTGTGCTGTGGTCATCTTAATTTAGGTCCCTTGGTTGCTGACGAAGCCTCTTTTTTTTTCTTCAGCCGTCACGCAATGACAATACTCAAAACAACAGAAGTTAGTTACTTTGTGTAATGCACACAAAGCATTATTTGCAAACATAATCTTACTTAAGTCTTATTAGAATCTTACATAGGTAGACCTTCTGATCTCTTCCAGAAGGAAGCTGAGATTAATAGAGGTTAACAAGCCTGTCTAAAGCATAAATGAAAAGGAATGGAGAGGGACCCAGATTCATTGCGTTTCAGGATAATTTCTTTTACAATTGTACTCGTTTGGCTATAAAGGAAAATTATTTTAATACTTTTTTGTTTTTCCTGAATGTTTCACCCAGTCATTTACCTACCAAGTCTGACCTTGGCTTAATTTAGCTTTGTTTCACAGAGAACAATGTAGGATTGTAAAATATTTGTCCTAAGAATAGGAAATTATTTTTCCAAAAATCATTAATAACAATGACTAAGATAATCTCCGTAGTCTAAGAAGATCCAGCGTCTCTTCACCCCTTCTTCCCTCAGGCAGGTAGGTGAGAATTTGTTTATTGCTTTTCATATAAACACATTGTTCTGTAAATTGGTGTATTTACCTTTGGTCCTGGAAAATAGAGATGTGTTAAGCCAGCAAAGCTTAGAAGCCTAAACTCAAATTCCAAGATGAATCATTCTGTTTTATAAGAAAGCCGTGTTCCTAGTGTATTTCCATTCTACATTTCTCAGGCTTCATTCAGTCAAAGATTTACAAAGATCAGGAAGTCCTACGGGTGCTTTGGAAATACAAAGTGAGGAGAAGAGCAGCAAAACCCTGATGCACAACCATATTAATAGAGGTGTCAAAATAGTGAGAACACCACAACTAGCTTAGGCTCAGGAATTCTGAGCACCAAATTCTAACACTACTTCTGTGACGAACAAATGTACGTTGAAATCTACCACAAATGCCCCTTCCCAAGAATCGTGCTTACTGTTTTTAAGATTAAAAACTAATAGAACTAAAGAGAAAAGCATTTTTTTTCAGCAATGCAAGACATCAGGCCCTTCACCCTGCTGAATTCACTTATGTAGTCCTGGTTGTGGTCATTTATCCATTTAGCTGTTTTTTTCTAATGAACATGAATCCTTAAAACAAAGACTGTGCTTGCTGGTGTCATCTCTGAAGCCTGAACAGTAACTGCACTCAGGCATTACTTGCTGAAACTTGAGGAAGTAAGTGGTAAAAGAAGCAAAGATAAAATTGTCTCTTAAGGCAAAAGGTTTTTATTATGTATGTTTTAATTATTTTTGCCCTTAATTCTAGATTTTTAATATATAGGGGAAATTTTCAGAATGGCACAAGTATTACTACATATTTATAACTCTGATAAGAAGGAGGCTCTAGAAAATAAAAGACACATGTAGATGACACTTTTCCGGGCTACCTTCCTTCTGGTGGCCCCCTAGGTCTACCTGGGTGACACAGAGTGTACTGCCTTAATGCGTTCTCTTGCTTCTGGCTTCTGGTTGAATCAGGCCAAGGGAGTCACAAGCAGGAGACTAAACAAAGGTCAAAAGGAGAGTTAGGTCAGGCCGTTCATTCCTTTCACTTCCTCCGTGCCTTTTGTAGGCAGGAATTGCCATACCCAGCTCTGTCTCTAGGTTCCCCAAAACCCTTATTGCATTCACCCCTTTAGGCCTAGAGGTTTCGAGAACCATGAAAGTTGAAAACAGTGGTGTTCATGCTTGCTTCTCAATTTCAGTTAAAATATGGATTATTTTAGAACTGTAATAATATAATTCACTAGTAGCTCTTTATATTTCTATTATTAACATTTCCCAGGAAAAATAATATTGTTACTGCTAATCTGAAACTCACAAATGCACATTTCACCTTCATGGTTTTTACATGTATTTACAAGGCAATTGTATAAATATCAGGTTTCTTTTTTGGGGGGAATGCTAAAATAATCTGTTCATAGGACAAATTGCTTTACTTCTTGCATAATTCTGTAGTTTTATTGTCCAAGTAAAGTGGACACATAATGTAATTACTACGAAGACAAAGTTGCTCATTTTAGTTAACGATTAAAGATTACGGGTTCTTTAATCAAATTGCCTGCATTCCCAAATCTTAAATTTCACTACTTACCTGAAATTTTTAGAAATTAACTGCTTCAGTTTTTTAATTTGAAATATGTAGATTAGAATAGTGTGTTCATTATTGAGATTTGCGAAGACCAAGTGTGAAGGACTTCTTGACCTAGTGCCTGGCAAGGGCTACCAGTGCTATGTTCCCTTCTATTATTATCAGTAACACCATCCTTGATATTGTCAGGGAGTATCAATTAACTGTAATTTGTTAACATTCCCAGATTTTAATAAATTTGATGATTTTTATGGAAATATTTTTAAAATACACACTATTTTTCTTGATTTTTTTTTTTTTTTAAAAAAAAATGGTGCCCAGGCTCATTTTAATAGAGATTAATCATTATGGATTTATGATACTATTAGTAGATATTAAGATGTTCTGTTTCAGTTCCTTCTTTAAAAAAGGCCAAAAGGAGAAAAATCGCTCTATAACCAAGATAGTGTTAAATACCAATTCTAAAAGTATTTTTGGGATCTCTGTGAATTATATAGGCAATAAGTACCATGGGATTGCTGCGGATTTGAATGATTAAAGAAGGCTTCATAAATGGGATTTCAGCAGGACCTGGAAAAATGGACTTGCATTTACTAATCCTCAGATGAAGTGAATCTATTTGCACTGAGGGCTCAGGCAGTTTCAGGTGAATGCTCCCCAGCAGTCACCTGGGGATATTCCTATCATATCAGAGAAATGGGGGACAGGAGTGCGTTCTAACAATAGCTAGCACAGGGGCTGATCTTTGAGATTTGTGGAGAGTACGTAGGTACAATGTCCCTGGTAGGTAACTTCCCCTCCAAAGAAAGAGAATCTTTTCCTTTTCTTCCATCTTAGAAGGTAGTGCTAGATGGACCGGAGAAGGAAGAGGGAAGCCAGCAAAAGAAAATAACATTTATTTATGTTTCAGGCATGTCGAGCAATCGTTAAAGTTAACTCACAGAGTGATTTCTTAATTCTTTACTTTTTAAGAGTATGCTTGAAATGGATCATGCATTTAAGAATGAACAGATGTTACGATGACTCTGTCTTGTTAAAAATTTCTGTTTTATAGGGAGCAGAAACAGAAGAGTCGAGCTAAGAAAAGAAACTAAATAGGAAATAAGCTTCACAAAGAATTCAGCTACTGTGGGGGAGGAGGGGTCCTATATAACAAAAGAGAGGAGAGGACAGCGAAAGATCACAGTGGGAGGGTAAGGGAGAGATGCAAGAGCAAAGTGTTCGCTTTCAATTGTAAGCAGGTGCAGCCTGACAGTTCTGCCCTTGCTGATCAGGACCAGTGTGTAAGCATTAGAAGGCTCCTATGGTGTTTTTGGAGAAACTCTAAAAATCATTTTTCTAAATTCAAGTTGACTGTAAAAGGATTTAACTATATCTGTATCAACAAGGTTTTCGGGCATATGAGGATTTTAGAACACTTATGATAATCCCTGCAGAACAGGCAAGAAAATATCTTCAGCAGATCTTAATAAAGTAAAAGAGATTATTAAGGAATCCCTCCCGAAATATATAGCTCAATTTACTGCATTTATGCTGAAATTATTTGCTTAGCAGCATCAAACAATACTTTATGAAGGTAGCCTTACTTACATAAAATTTTCTCAAGTATTGATGTATCATTTGTCTCAGCAAGTCTTCTCTTGCTTTAAGTTGGGTTTTAGAATGTAATTATGTATTTTTATGTCTCTCTCTCTTCTGATTGTTTTCCCCTGCTATGCAGAAGCACAGAATAAAGAGTTAACACGCACGTGGCTGGGTCAGAGAATCTGGGAGACCTGGACTCACTTTAACTTTGGGCGACTCATCCCATAGGTGCCTTTTGGCAAGTTACTTAGCATCTCTGAAGTTCAGTTTTCTGATCACTCAGCTGAGAATACTTACACATAGCTCATTGTTTTCATGAAAATTCATGTTCTAATATGTGTACAGTGCTTAAGAACAGTATGTGACAGGTAGATATTAGAGTAGGTATTGTGGAATATGGAAAAGCTAGGACTTCGTTAATTCTCCCAGTGAGATTTTGTATTCGTATGTTGACAGTTTGTGTTACCTATTAATTGTACAAGCAATACTATATTTATTTTCTCCTTCCTAATTTTGCAGTTTGGTAAGGCTTATTGTTGTTATTATCATTCTTTGTGTAAAGATAAGAAAATTGATCCTTGATATTTCTAGGAATCTGCCACTACTGTGGAGAAGAATTGAGACTGAAATTAAGTCATTAGTTGCAAGTAACTGACTCTGTTTCTCAGTGGTATGTAGAGATATCGGTCTCAGAAGTGAGAATGAGAAGGATGTTTTTTTTTTTTTTTAAGTTTAAAAATGATATCTTCTCCTGTAGCTCATATCCCTGATTCTGTTCTGAGGCTAAAACATCGTGTCCTTATCTCAGAAGGCTGACTGACAGTGACTGCTGGGGAGAGACATTCCTGCGATGAGAGTGTTGGCAAGTAGAAGAGGGAAATGAGCAAGCACTCTTCACTGTTGTCCCACCTGAAGGAACAGGACTTCGCTGTTGTCCAGTTAGTTTTAAAAACACAGGACATACCATATAAAACATAATTGAAAGGCGCCGTCCAGTTCCCCTGAGGGGAAATGGATAGCAAATGCCTGTAAGGATTTTAGCCAGCTTAGCAAGCTAGGCCAGAATGCTGTCAGCCTCATCTATATACCGTGCAGGGAACCATAGGATGGGATATTTTATTTGGCTTCATTTCTACTGGCAGAAAAAAAAAAAAAAAGAAAAGAAACATTACCAGCTCAAAAGGATTTTTCAAGTCTTAAGGATTAACCACTGAAATGAAAGACAATTTTATTAAAAGTTCTTCGCTTTAACCATCTATAAAGGATTGATCTGGACTGCGGATTCCATGAGGTTTTAAATTAGGCAATGAAATCATTTGTCTTCACAAAATCCACCAGTCAGGGCATGAAACTCTAAACTCCTTGGGAAAAATAATGCTTACCTTTGGTTGAGTATTTTCATACTGAGAACAAGTGTAGATGTTATACCATCAGTTAGAACAATTAAAATGGCATTTTGCTTCGACTTCAAGTGAAAAATGTCCTTTATTTTTCTTTGAATATTTTTATTTTATTAATTTCTCGGAAAGATGAGACAAATGCTTCATCGTTTTCTTTTATTTAGCAGGAGTTTTCTTTTATTTTACAAGGAGTTCCCTAGCATTCTCCAGAAGTGATGAATGCATATGAGTTTAAGTAGGCAATCTATTACAGATATTATCGTTATGGATATTATCATATCACTCCATCTCTGGCCATCAGGAAACACTTTTGTAACTTGAGTTCTTTTGACATTCCCTCAATAGTTTTTATAGTTTCCTAATCTTGTACCAGGCTCATCAAATATAGTTTCTGCTTCACAGCTGGAATCAGCTATTTCTTCGAGGAGTCTCAGGCCTTTCCATTTTAATTAGTTTTAGAGAACACAGTATGAATGTTAAGGAAACCAAACATTTTCTATGGAATTATCATCATAGCTTATGTCAAACATTTTTAAATTATTACAACTGATTATATTTTGGAACCAAACCAGAGTAATTTAGACCAAAAATTTTCAATTATTTTTGGTTATATGCACCTGTAAGTAAAATATTCTCTCAAGATACTCTCTTATTAGAGGTATACTTTTTTCATTTATCAATTACACACAAATATCATTACATTAATATGCATCATACAAAGTTAGCCTACAGTAAAAATCAGACTTTGATACTATTTTCCTGTCGTTCTTCAATTTATTGTGTTGCTAGATGGTGGAGGTGCAGTGTTCCCTCCAGTCCACACAACATCTACTCAGAAGGTCAAACATTAGATATCAGTTACAGAATGCTTTAATCCTTTTACCTGCTTAATATTGGTGAATAATTTTCTCTTGTCTGTTCTGAAAATTAAATCAAGATTTAACTGCTCTTGATTGAACAAATGATCAATCCTTTGTTCAATAAAATTGTCCTGTGCTTGAGATGTAGAAGAAACAGATTCTGAATGTCTCTGTGTAATGTTTACTTTTGACTCGTAGCCACATTTAAACTCCATGGTTTAGATGGCGATTAAACGGTTTTGCTCTAGTCAGCAAGTAGTAAATATGGAGCCATGATCTGTTAGATTCTGTTTAATTAGCACTTAGTTAAATATAGAAATAGGATCCTCAAATATTGGTGCTTATGTTTAACTGAAATCAGTAGTGGTTTGCCTCATCCTGGTAGTTTAATAAAATGCTACTTGATCAAAATTAAATTTTGATTTTGGGGAATGCTGAATTTTCACTTATGAGGATTGATGAGAGAATTGTCAAGACAGTTCTTGGAACTTTATCTTAAGTCGACATCCATTCCACTTAGTGTAATATCTAACTTATCTCATTGCCTGGGTAGGTACAACAAAATATTAGATGAATAAAAACCTGTTTCCTTTATTAGGGTTGAAGCATCTGAGCCACACTACATTTATTTCAGAAAAAGTATATTTTTTGTTACTACATTGTTAAAATAATAAATTAGGTCTTAGTTGTTTATGTTGGCAGATTCATACTCTTTACATCAAATGTAAAACAGTGTGGTTAAGAATTATGCTTGCTATATTTTAAAATAGCTACACTGTATTAATCATTTTGCTAATAAGCATCACTTACATTTTGTCGATTAGTTCTTTTTTGCTGTATTGTCCAGGGTTTTGACAAACTATAAGGAAACAGAATATGAATATTTTACGGTCATGGGTTAGGCTTTGGGGGTCATGTGGTATCTATTTCAACTACTAAACTCAGGGGTTGCAGCATAAAAGTATCCATAGATGGTACATGAGTCAATGACTTTGACTGTGTTCAATTAAACTTTGTTTGTAGACACTGAAATTTGACTGTGTTCAATTAAACTTTGTTTGTAGACACTGAAATTTGAATTTTATATAATTTTTTCACTACCACAAAATATTTTTCTTTTATTTTTTTCTCCAATCATTTAGAAATATAAAAATTATTCTTAGGCCACAGGCCTATAGATAAAAAGGGGGTGGGCTGAGTTTTCCCTGTAGGCCATTGTTTGCCCGTGCCTGATGTAGTGTGCAGAACACAGTCCTCAGATTGAATTTTATATTTAGTTGTTCAGGTAAGGGAGCCAAGAGAAGCTGAAATTTTAAGTCCTTTAAAGTATGGAAAACTGTCTGAATAGTAACCATGTGATGGCCAAATTAAAATGTCTAAAGATTTTCAGACATGCAGAATTTGATACACTTCTAGCTTCAACTATAATATTAATTTTTTCTCTCTAATTTTGTGTCACAGGGGCTCTTTCTCTCTACTTATGCGAATTAAGTGAATTATCAGATTAGAATGCATGGAAATCAATTGAAATGGTCAGTGCAGCTAATTTTATTATTTTTTTCCCATGTAGGAAACCAACTTACACAGATCATTCTCTGAATCTTATAGTCATAGTGAACAATTAAATAGCACGTTACTTTTTGCTTACTTTTTCTAATTTGCTCCTGACAATGGCTTGAGAGGTACATGTGATTATTATCTCATTGGCAGAGGAATAAGTTGAGAAATATTTTTAAAATCACACTGTTGTTAAGAGGTTGGAACCAGGGCTTGAGAGTCTCATTGGATTCCAAAGCTTAATCTGTTTGGTGTAGTAAATGTATCTGGGTGTGAGTGTGTGTGTTCATGAACATACACATCTGTGTACACACATTCATAACCGATGTATTTAACAAATTGAAAATTTTACCTACATTTTATTTATTTGGAAAGAAATCAGAAAACACGGCAAACAATTTATTCCATGAACATGAGATCAGCAATTTAAGATAATTCACTTTTTTAGTAATTTTTAAGACTATCTCACAAATTGACATAATTCAGAGTCTTAAGTTAATATATATTGCAGTCATAATCAGTGCTAAACCTAGGATTCTCAAAATTTACTTTTACAGGATGGCGCCTGACGCTCAAAGGAGTAGGGTGCTGGCCCCCTATACCGGAGGTGGTGGGTTCAAACCCAGCCCTGGCCAAAAACTGCAAAAAAGAAAAAAAATTTACTTTTACAAAAAAAGAAAGACGACAGAGATTGGTATAAACATACTGTTAGAAGATATAGGTTCTTATGTTCCATAGCAGAGTAGGGTAACTATAATTGGAAAATGCCTTGTGTATTTCAAAGTAGTAAGAGGAGAGAACTTGAAATGTTCCCCACACATAGAAAAAGTAAATTCAGCATGGTGGATAACCTCAATACTGACCTGATGGTTATATACTCTACACATGCAGCAAATATCACATGTACACATTAGAGAGCTTAAATAGTATGTATCATCTTTTTTTTTTTTTTTTGCCGTTTTTGGCCAGGGCCAGGTTTGAACCCACCACCTCCAGCATATGGGACTGGCGCCCCACTCTTTTGAGCCACAGACACCACCCTGTGTTATCTTTTAAAAAGCTTTTAATTGTCTTTCTTTTTTCTGTTCTGCATTAGAAGATATTAATCTGGAGAATAAAAGAAGGCTTAAGAAAGATAGAGTCATTTGGGTCAGATAAAAGGGAAATGGAGAAAGGTGAAATAAACATATTTGATTCTTTCAGAAATTCTTGAAACACACTAGAAAATTGTTAAAGCCAAGTTTCTAATTTCGTATTGGTTTAAAGGAAATTGATTGTGCTGTATTTTATATTACTATGTAATTTTATGTGGGGTTTATGACAAGGCAACATTTTTCCAACTATGAGCCTGACACATAAGCAGGACATGAAATCCACATGGCAAATGTGGTCAGCTTAAAAAATGGTAGAGTAAAAAACGTTGAGTGTGCACTGCACTAAATAAGTACCGTTTCACAAGACTTTAACCTCAGTAGTGAACGTTTAGTTGTATCTCGGTGAATGTGCCTTTGAAGTCCTGCTGTTAAATGGATTTCCGAATGTGGATGGTGCACTCACCCTTGGAAGCCTATCCTTAATGGTGGTGATAACTCACTTTCCCATCTCTGCCTGCAGTTTGTTATCTCAGTTCAAACTCAGACTTTCAGTCCACATCCTAGTAAGTGACCAAGACCTTGATTTAGAGCACATTTGATATAAAATGCTTGCCTTGTTTTGTCATTTATATTTAGCTATGCTAAGCACGAAAATCCCAGATTCAGAAATTTGGACACAGTTGTTTTAATGGTAGTCTATAAAAAAACATGGGCAAATACTTGGAAGAGTCCTGGAGAGTAAAAATAGAAATTAAAAGACATCAACTAAAACACACATGGATACACAGAATAGTCAGAAACTATTTTATAAAGAAACACACTCTAGGGCTTTCATACTGCTGGGAGTGTATATAGATTATGGACAGAATAAAAAGTTCTATTAACTAAAATAATAATTTTAATTCAATATTCTTTTTTTTTTAGCAGGCAACACGTCATTTATTTTCATGTGAAACTTCAAACCAGTTGTGGCAAGAATTTTGGCTTTCAAAAACCAGTAAAATAAATAAAACTGGGGGTGGGGCGTGAGGGGTCAGGTAGCATGGTTTTGGAATTTTTATTTTGTCCAGCTAAACAAAAAAATCAAATAGCTACCATCTTTGGTTAGCGTCTTTGGATTCTTTAAAGGGCAGTTTGAAAAATGAAAAAGTACCAATTACAAACATTGAAGACATTCTGTTTTGTTTAAAATTCACTTTGTTGTCCTTTTTTCTTTTTCTTTTCTTCTCATTTCATCAAGTAGTAAAGAAAACTTAAATTTCACTTAGTACACTGCTCTAAATTTCTTTCCAACACTGTGGAAAGGGTGTGTCTGTCTGCCAGCCTGCCTTTCTAGGTTTCTATTCAAAAGAGGAAACACAAAACCTTGGGAACATGTGGAAATGCTAAATTAAAGCTATATATTAATTGGCTTTCCCCAATCTGAGGGAAAGGAAGGTTCTCAAGTAGATTAGCATTTGAAGAGAGAAGCAGGCAGTTAGTCAAATAGAGTGATGGATGGATGGTTGATTCTCTAAGGCCATTGCTGCTCTATTCTTTTTTCCCAATTACTGCCTAGATATTTCCCAGTAACTCTGTTTTTTTTTAAGTTATGATTTCATTTGAACGTTAAACTTTTAAAGTGATATAAATCACAGAAGTTAGCAAAAAGGTCTCATTTGTGTCAAATATTGTGTCCCATTAACTCATGTATAAATTTGCCTGTCATCACCTGGAGATAACATACATAATTAGGATTATCATCTCAACACTATGAAAACTTTCTTTTTTCTAAATCATTTTTGTAATCAACTTGGTTACACATCTTATATATACCAGAGGAAATAGCTCTAGAATTAGGCGATTTAGATTATTACTTGCCTTGGTGTACTAAATCATTCAACACATTTTCCCCTGATCTTCCTTCTTTCTTCACCCAATTATCTGTGGAATCAATAGCTCTCAGAGAGTTTTAGATCTTTTTCTTTCATCCTTGAACTCAGAAGATATGATTTGATAAAAGCATAAAAATGTGTTTCATATTCAATTATTGTTATTAGGAACAGTACATAAAAAATTCAGCAACCACATGTCAGCAGCAGCACCAAATCCTTTCTTTAAGACGTTGGATTAATACTTTGACTAATATTGTGCTGGTTTTCAGCAAAATCACATGTGTACTTTATCTGAAGATTGCATACGGTTTTCATAAAACTGTAGCTGCCTACATAGGACAAGTCTGTCCTTGTTAATCTGACTCGGATGTGTTGATGGATAAACCGGAGCTCTGCCAACAGGCTGAAGGAGTTCTTGCTCCAGCACTCACCGCCTCACTGTGTATGCTACCCCAGGATTGAGGAGCATCTCGGCCTTGACCCATCCGTGGACTCTGCAGGTCTCCTCTCAGTCACTGCAGGAGGTGGGGATGAGATTGGGATGTTTGTGCTGCAGCTGTTTTCAGTGTGACTGTCATTCTGAGAAAATCCTGCCCTCAATTCTCAGCTAGGTTTCTGTTCAAAACCTGACTCAGTCATTGGGAAGTTTTCACTGTCACACAACTCTTACAGCATTGGCTAGGCTGTCAGTGATAAATTAGGACTCATTTGTCCTTTAAGAGCTACGTTTAACACACAGCATACTGTACCTTAATTTAAATCTAGACGGGAGCAGTGGAGGATCCCATTTCTTTTGCTTTCACACTCATCCTACAAAGCTGTTCTTAGAGAAAATGATGAGGTTTAGGCCTTCTCCCTGTGATCCTTGTGGTATTTGACATTGAAAAGGCTCTCAATCATTCTGAATGGAAGAGTGTCTGACATCTCTTACCCTGTAAGGAAGATTAAAACCAAAGCTCATGGTCACATGCTCTCCCACCACCCCCAATTGAATAGGACATTTTCACTTATTTCCCCATATATAATCACAGAAACCATGATTTTTGCTCTATAAGGAATTTATATGATTGCAATGGAATATAGAAATATGGAAACATTGCAATGAGTAGAAGTTTTATAATAAAAAGCATATTTAAAAATCATGATCAATCTTAATACCTTATAAAATAATCTTTATTTAGATTATATTGAAAACATGAAGGCCAGGAAGATAAGCTACAGTATGTTTATGTTAGGCAGTGAGATTAACTTTCTTGACATTTCTGGTTGGGATATAATCATCTTCTAATTGATGATTTTTATTTAAAAGTATTAAAAATAAAAGGATATAGTAAGGTTCATGATTCATTCACCAAGAATTTATTGAGTGCCTGTATTTGTCAGGTAAATAAGAAGTAATTCCTTCATCAATGCCGGTAACTTCAGTTATAGAACTAGATTTCAGCCATTATACAAGTCTTTGGTATGAAGATATAATCTAATCAAGAAGGTTAAATAATTGAAGACATTTATTTTACTTTTAAAATTTTCTGGAATTTCTTCACTTTGTCAATAGCTATTCTCTGTCTTCGCTTTTTTCCAAAGCATAGAGCAAATTTTCTACAGTAAGTTATGATGAGATACTAGTCCCCATGCTACCAGAGAATCTCATCTTGACCCAATCTTTCAGGGCAAAGTTCTAAAACAGATAATGTTTTTTCCTAATTCACAGAGTTAGTAGAATGATCAAATGAGATAGTATGTAAAAACAATACAAATGCTATTTATCATACAAAAGACTTAATTTAACACTCTTAAGCAAGATTGCAAAAATCTTAGGAAATGTACAGTCATATCATCTGCGAAGAGTGAAAGTTTGATCTCTTCTGACCCTATGTGGATACCCTTGACTGCCTTTTCTTCCGTGATTGCAATGGCTAAAACTTCCATTACAATGTCAAAGAGCAATGGAGACAATGGGCAACCTTGCCTGATTCCTGATCTAAGTGGAAATGGTTTCAATTTAACTCCATTCAATACGATATTGGCTGTGGATTTGCTTTAGATGGCCTCTATCAGTTTAAGAAATGTCCCTTCTCTACTAATTTTTTTAAGTGTTCTGATCATGAAGGGATGCTGGATATTGTCAAAAGCTTTTTCTGCATCAATTGAGAGAATCATATGGTCTTTATTTTTTAATTTTTTTATGTGCTGAATTACATTTATAGATTT
>CAUYRH010050508.1:0-25407 GCA_963574655.1 Perodicticus potto | reverse complement strand
CAATTTGGAATGCTTACATCAAACTGGTTAATGTAGCCTTCACCTCATTTACTTAATTATTGTGTTAAGACATTTATACTCTACACTTAATAGTTAATTTCTTATAAGAACTATCATGGCTCTTGCAATTTTGCCAGATCTGCGATTAATACTAAGATACATTTCATTCCTGACTGTAAGACCTAATTTATTAAAGACCCATTAAGCACTTGATATCTGTCCTCCTAGTATGTACCTTAATAATCTGGTTCTTTTAACTAGTTGGCTGTTTCTTCCCCAAGAAATTTCCTAGATTTCTTGCTCACATTTTATCTATCTTCTGGACCTTCATCTTGTCACCTTTAATTTTGCACTGTGAAAAGTATAAAATAATGTTTAGACTTTTTTTCTAGGTTACTTTTAACACTTTGAACTTGCCCATCAAGTGCCATTAGCAGCTCCTTTTCATATCTGTGAAGGCAGAAGGGGTCTGGGCTTTGGACCCAGGAAACCTGGGTTAGAATTAGGCCTCTGTAGTTCACTAATTATGTGGCTTTAAAAAAGTGAGTGGCACACCTCTCTGAGGCTCAGCTTTCTTGTGTCTAAAATGGGTGTGGAAATACTCATCCTTTAGGGTGCTTGTTCAATGAGGTGATGTCTGTAAGTAGATGACATAATGCTCTGTAAATGCTAGGTCTTACTCTGAGTACTGAACTATCTTATAGAGTTCTCAAAAATCAACATATATGTACACTTTTCTACCTGTCTTTGGGGTGAAATTGTAATCTGAATCCTACAAAATGTGCTTAATCTAAAAATATATCTTAGGAAAACCCAAATGCTAGGTTAGCTCCCCAAAAGGAAATTAAAAAAAAAAAAACAAAAAACAAAAAACAGACAAACACAAACTTAAGGCACCTGGCTCAAAGATTACAATGCTATAAATGTGTGGAGAAAAATACCCAGCAAATGTTCAGGATATGTTCTCTTCATGAAAGCTTCAATTCAGGGATGGTAATAAGTTAAGACACTTTTTTTAAAAAGGCCTGCACAATTACGCTTAAAGCACGGCTATAGATATTAAATATAGGTAAAAATCTAAAATCACAAATCTGATAAGTTTCAAGCTATTTGGGGGAGATACTTTGCTCATCAACAAAGAATTCCCAACAGTATTTCTGGCAAGTAAGATGCACATGAATAGCATTTCATTTATAAAATTTTAAGAGGCATGCTATTTCAGGAAAATCAATTGAAGGCAACACACCTACCTGTATCTACCTGGCTGGCCACCATGATTTTAGCACTTCTCTTAGATCTCATTCTTACATTTCTCAGCTATCTCTTTACAATTTTGAGCCCCCCCCCAAAGCATTAAGGTGGTTATTGCATATCAATTCCTTTATTTATTGAACAAAAAGTAGCTGGGCACCTACTGGGCACCAAAACACTGTTCTATGTACTGAGGAGGCAACAGTGAATAAAACCAACAAAAATCTCAACTCTCATCGAACTCATGTTCTTGTCAAGTTTGAATCAAGTCCAAGTTTACAAACCAAGATGTCTTCCTTCTAAGCATAGAATCTGTTGCTTACTCCAAAGAAGAGCAGAATTGCATGTCTCTCGTTGGTATACATATCTGGTAAGCCATGCTTCATATTTGGTTATGGACATAAACCTCATGCTGATTTGTAAGTACTAAAGATTAGTGACTAAGTCCTCATCACCTGCTCCATTGCAGAGCCCCAGAGCAAGCAAGACTATTACAACATATATCCCAGGGTATCCTCATGGGTTAATAGAGAAGCTAAGGATTCACGTGGTCTGTGAATCAATTCCATCTCTTTGATATAATACCTGTGTTACCATGATCAAGTTACTGAATGCTTTTGTATCAGTTTCTAACTACGTTAAATAGAAAAATTCATATAACATAAATTAGAACCTTTAATATAGAAAAAGTTATCCCTAATTATCAGTTTCTCTTATTACTATTTCTACTACTACTATTATTATGCCTTCCCACCTACCCAAGGTTTAGCTCGCCCAGTGCCTGAATGATTTAAATGAATGAATGATGCTCTGACACTCTGAATTGGCAGCATTAAGTTATTACTCTGGGTCAGGAACTAGGAACACAAAAATAAAAGATACATTCTCATCCGCCACAACAATACAAGTTCATGGAAGAAGCATGGACGTGAGAAAACATGATCCAGTCCAGGTGAAGCTGGCTTAGGATGGTAAGAAATTACAGAGGAAGGGCATCTGCCCAGACAGGGTAGGAGGATGGGAGTTTAGTGGGGGTGGGGAGCAGAAAAGGCAGGATTATTGTTCCCTAGCTGGTACCAAGAGATAGAGCTAAGATTTGAAAGATGAGACAGCAAGACAAAGAATTACTTGGTGGCCAAACAAATAATCACAAACACAGATGTCAATACCCATCAGACAGTGCCAAGGCATCGACCCACTTTTGCAGAAAAAAGAAATTCAGACTGTGAAATATTGGTACACACCTAGCAAACAAAAGAGTTAATTGTATTTTCCGAAATGGAGAAAGAGCAAAAGAAGCTACAAATATTTGAGTAGATCTCAAGAGTCATGATATATGCTTCTTTTGAAAATAGCTATTTTGCCAGCAATTGTGCCAATTTACAACATTTGTTTCAATTGTTTTAGGAAAACAAATTTTCATTTGGTATTTCTTTGAAGAGTGTCTGCAAAAATGTTTCCATACCTCAGATGGTCCAAATAGTCCTTGAGAGCTTTGTGGCTGTCCCTCAGCAAATGGCAGTTGGTGTTAATGAGAATGCCCCATTCACGCAGCAAAACAGGACTCAGGCAGTTATGTAATGAATCTGAGTTGCTGTCAAACAAGATAACTCAGGGGCCAAAGTCAATTGTCTCATATTGCGTACTGGATGCTTTTGTTCCTCTAAACAATCCAAATTTCTGGCTTTCCACTTCACTCTGAACTGGGCTTAATAATACTGAAAAAGTTTCATGGGCCTTGACTAGGATTGCTTTATCTATTTAGCTCGTATTTCTTTCTTCCTTTCTCTCTCTCTCTCTCTGTCTCTCTCCTGCTCCTGGCATTCTTATTTTACTCACTGCATGTGTCACACTATTTCCCCAAACCTAATTCTGCATTCTAATGTCAAGGCCATGAGGCCAGAGGTCATGTTTTGTATTCCTTTCATCTCCCCCTAAAAATGACTAACTAGCAAAATATTCGGCTCAGAGTAGGTAGGCAATAAAAGCAGGTCTTGAGAGCAAATAAACGCTGAACTAGGGCACTGTGGCTCCAAAAATCCATGTTTGTCACTTATTGACAGATGTCCTTAGGCAAGTAATTTTCCCACTGTGGGCCTCAGTCTCCACATCTGTACAATGAGAAGGTTGGTTCAGATGGCCCTAAAGCCTTAAAACAGTAAGCGCTAGCAATTGATTAATGTCTACACAGCAAAGCCAAGTATTTTGCCAGCAAATAAATAATTGCTAATTGATGAGACCTCTCCATGGCACTTCATGAGAAGCATCCATCATCCCGAATCTAATTTAGTTACTGTGGCTGTGCCGACCTGGCATGAAAACAATCAGTCCCTTTGGAAAATTAATTTATTTAAAAAATTACTTGACTGACATCCTGGAAGGGGAAATAAAGCCTATGTGATTGCATTTTTTGTTGTACAGCAGATAGTTAGGTCATCACGTACATATTGCCATAGTCTGAAGGTTAAACTGACCTCATAACACATTCCCTCTGCCTGGTTGGTTTGATGAAATCATTACTAGAAATGCGAAGACCAAGGAGACATCGGATTCCTCAGAAACTTCTTCCACTAATTATTAAAGCTGAGATTACAATTTCAGCATCACTACAAGTAGCATTTTATTTTTTACCTATATAAAAAAGAAACTATTTTAATGGTACTTCCAAGAGATATATTGCTTACAGGACACAAAATTCTGACTCCAAAAATATGTTTAATAAAGGTCACCAAATGAAAGTGTCTGTTACGGAGATTTTTCACTGAAGATGGTAGACAATGCAGAGAACTATTATTTGTAAATCTAACAAAACAAACCATTCTTCACAGGATTGAAGTAATGTGTGTGTGTTTGTGCGTGTCTGTGTTTTGCAGCAAAAGAGACATTGAAAAAAATAAACGATGCATGATTTTGAGTTAGTAATAAAAGCAAATCCTGTCTCTATAGCTTATTCCCCAATGTATGGCTTTTAAACCTGCATATACCAGCCTATTGAAGAACCAAATCAAAGATTACTTTAAATCACTAGCTGATTTTCTTTTTCAAATGAAGCAAATGCACAGGTATATTTAAAACATAGCATCCCATAAACTAAGCAATCCATAATCAAAATCAGATTCTAGCTGTAGCACTATTGTCAGCTCTGCTTAAATCATGCGATTTTATTTAAGCTCTCTCTCAGATAATTTTTCTCAGCTCAGTAAGTAGGTAGATGTTAGAAGCTAAGGTCATCGAAAAGATTTACTTTAAAATAAATTCAACAATTCAGACCATCACCCTCTCCATGGTGTAAAGCGTGCCTTGCTTTGAACATGCATATAAAATTTCATTAAAGTGCTACATGAAAGTTTTACATTAGAGGAACCCAGTGCTGGACCTTTGTTTAACAGTCATGATAATTTATGGTATGGATCTGCTACAGTTAAGTAGAAAAACAGCCTTCTCATGATGAAATATAAGTCATAAAGGCTGAAACTCAAGGAAACCTGGTGGAATCCCTGTCCTACGACCACTCATTTCTTCCTCATATTTTTGTCACACATTCTTCTTTAACATTCTCTGTATGGATAGAGACACAATAGCAGTCTGTTAACTCTTGTAACCCTTTGCCTTCAACGATATTCTTTTGTATTGTTTTTTCTCATGCTAAACATATCTCAGAATTCATAGACATTCTACTTTTTAAATTATACCAATAACATGGGCCCTGTGTTTGCCTTTTCTTATTTCATTTCTTCTATAGTCTCTGGTTTTTCACATTATGTTCTGCAAAAGAGATCAGACTGTCTAAGAGACCCGAGATGAATAACAAACAATTAAAACATGATCACGCAGGCAGAGGACCAGTATTATCACAGGGATTTACTATGCAACTATCCTTGAAAGACACGTGCATTTGCATGGAGAAGTCTTTGAGCTGAGTGTCCCTCTGACATCAATCAACAGGTATTTATTGAGTAACTACGATGGGAAAGCACTATGCTAGGTGATATGAGCAGGTGAGACACCATTCCCTAGGAGCCAATGTGGATATTTAAACATAAATGACTTCATGCAACGGTGGTGAAGCAGTGAAAAGAGCAATAAACACTAAGACCATCTACTTACTGTGTAAACTTAGGCAAGTCATTTAACCTTTCTCAACTTCAGTTTTCTTATATAAAATAGAGCTAATAAGCCAATCTTAACAATCCCTTAAGATGATTGTGAGAATCAAATCAAATAATACATAAGGCAAGTTACAAAGGCTTGGAGAGAAAAGTCACTGACTTCCTATCTCTAGCTTTGAGGCTGCACATCAACCAGGCAAATATACCATGGTCTTCTTTATGTTCAAGTATCAAATCCTCAAAATTGAGCATTCAAATTTAAATGGACACTTATCAGGTGTTTAAGTGTTGCCTCTTTCTATATAGTAGAACCTCCATAGTTGACCTCCTCCCATCATTGACCATCTCCTTAAGGTGACCTAATTTTCGTAGACCAAACATGCACCACATATATATATATCAGTACAGTAGGCCTAATTCCTTACATTGAACACCTCCATATGTTGACCAGTTTGTTACAGTGCCTTGGGTGTTCAACTTACAAAGGTTCAATTTTCCATTCACAAGTTTTCATTAAAGGGGCATCCATAAATAAAGTGTTAAGACATAAGACATCGTATCAGTACATAAATTGTTCTTTCTTCAATTAAAAGAAAAAAGAAGAGTTCTATAGCTGGTCAATTATGTGGTAATTCCACAGACATTTTTTTTTTTTTTTTGAGACAGAGCCTTAAGCTGTCACTCTGGATAGAGTGCTGTGGCTTCACAGCTCACAGCAACTTCCAATTCCTGGACTCAAGCGAGTCTCTTGCCTCTGCCTCCCAAGTAGCTGGGACTATAGGCGCCCGCCACAATGCCCAGCCATTTTTTGGTTGCAGCCGTCATTGTTGTTTGGCAGGCCCGGGCTAGATTCGAACCCGCCAGCTCAGGTGTACGTGGCTGGTGCCTTAACCTGTTGAGCCACAGGCATCGAGCCACCACAGACTTTTTTTAACACAAGTGTAATATACACAATCCAATCCATTTGTCAGTGAGGCCTAAATACTTGGACCCACACAATAAAGATAGAAAGGTACCCAATTTGGAAATTGGGAGATATGGAATTCTGACCAAGGTCTACTACCCACAGGCCTTGTGAACGCAGAGGAGTCATACAACCTCTCCAGGACTGAGTTTGCTGGTCTTTAAAATTGGAATAATTCACGATGGTCAAATGAGATGACATATGAAAAAGAATTCCACATCTTGGAAAGGTTCAGACAAAAATGTCCTATGTTGAGGGGATAGGCTCTGGGGTCAGCTCCATCTAGGCTGAAGCCTGGCTTGTATCACTGAGTACTTCATCTATAAACATGGATCATAACACGTTTTATCTCAAAAAGTTGTTAGAAGAATTAAATGAAATTGAGTATTTAAAGCATTTCATTCAAGCTTGGGGAAGTAAATACACAAATTATAGTTGCAATGATGATGATGTTGAGTTATACCACAGGTGAAACATACACACACACAGAGAACCATCCTTCAAAAGTTCCCCCAAATTGTGGTCTTGAATTCTCTAATCAGCAACATATTTCTTTCCATTTATCAGTAAACAAGTTTTTGAAATCTCTCTTTCTTTATCCCACAACAATCAGAAAAAGAAAGACAAAATGAAAAATGTAGTCAACTGTGCCAATTGTTTTGTCTACATGACAGGCTAATCAAGTACATCGCAGTTTTCCTTTTTGAGGTATGACCTACAGTTACAAGCTTTTAGGGCTACAGCTCTAGATTGTTCCAGAGATGGCCATTTTATTGTACTTGTACAATTTTAAAATCATGTTAAATATGTGCAAACTTTGCATGCAGGAAATATTTTTAGCCAAGAATAATGGGCAAGAAATAAAAGGTTACCACATTAAAGTCATTTCTATTCAACAATAATTAGCATGTTTAAATACAATATAATTTTTATCCATCTACAAAATGCTTAAATGTTTGGAATCTCGTTTATGACTATAATGACAGATTCATTTTTGAGGCAGTCATTTTCAATCTTGATTTGTATATTTTAAAGTTGTTAAATGCTTGACTAAATCATTAGCAAAACAATTCATGTATCATTAAACTGATTTCTAACATGAGATAATTTTCTTCCTTGTTCAATAGCTCTCTCTTTTAAGATTTGCTGGGATAGCTTTTATTCTCTGGGAGGTTTGGGGGCGTTTACAGGAGACCTTATCGCTACCTAATTTCAACCCCTTACATCTCTCCTCCACACACATTCTTCTGCAAAACTCAACCCCTAATGGTTTGCTGAATGAATGTTCAAACTACACTGGAGAATGCATATTGTGGTAGCAGAGAAAACACCCAATAGGCAGTCTTCCTTTGAACGGACCACAGAGGGAAAAGGGGAAAGATAAAGGGATGGAGATAGAGAGCCAGAAATCCTGGATCTCTAGGCTTTAGTCAAAACAGGGTGCCCCACCCCCCGCGCCCCACCACAGTCATGGTATCTCAGGGTTGGCGAACGTTGTGTTCCCTCCATCTCCCACACCTTCCCATCCATAAACAGTCCTGTTCTGCTCTTCCGGAGGACTGCAGCTAACAAGGCCTCAGAAGACCTGTGCCGGCAGAGCCGAGGCAGAGCTGAGGCAGCGCTGTGCATGGGACAAGCCTGGCTGGGACTGAAACAGTTCACTTTTGTCTGGAGCGCAGACCCCGTCCCCACCCCCCACCCATACCCGGGCCCCCACCGGGCCATAGCCTGCAAGGTCGAGGAAGATGGGGAAAGTGTGGCTAAGGCCTTCGCTGAGGAGGAGAGGCCTGGACGGCACATGGCCCCTTCGCAGCCTTGACAGCCCCACGCAGACCTTTGAACTTTCTATTTATATAACAGTTTAGTGAGTTTAAGACTCTTCCTGTATGACTGCCCGTTTGCAAGCTCGCCTCTAATTAGGCTACTTGTGAGACATCACAGAAAAACTACAAACAATCGATGCTGTCCTTTGCAGTGAGAAGCCAACCACCGTCACAATCACTTAACTACAATTTTCACCAGGCTTTTAACATTTTGATTTTGCTATCATGGTGGCTTTCTTTTCTTTCTTTCTTTTTTTTTCATTTTTAATAATTTGCCCCTTTCTGTATTGTCTGTCTGTCTCTGTCACTCTCTCTCTTCCTTTCTTGTGAAAAGAAAAACATAAGCACCCCACAAAGAACCTCAGCCTGTCACAAAGCAATACCTGTTCAATGCTGGCAGGGCTGCGTGTACTTTGTAGGCCCTCTGAAATTGTTTTTTCCCTCTTAAATAGGGATAAATGACATCACCAGTGCTGGTAAACAAGTCTAAATCTAGCCACATGATCTCCAGTCACCTTAAGAATTCATTTATTTGGTTACCACAAGCAAGCGTATGTAATAATTTAAATAACAAAATTTCATTTCTCTTTACCTTTTTCTTTCTTTTTTTTTTTTTAAAGAGCAGTGATGTCTTTGGTGCACACAGACAGACATCTGTGCTTTCCTTTTCTTTCACAGAATGGTTTATATTAAATTCAAACTCAGGTGAACATTGCTCATTCATCCAGGAATCTTAAAGAACTTGAGCTTTGGCCCTTTAATCGAGTCCAGAGCATGACCCATTAAGTTATTCTTGCAGTTTGTGAAATCCAGCGGCATGTTCCATGAGGCATGTGAGCACTCCCAGACACCGCACATACGTGCACACTGCAGCATCGTTCAGACCTCGTCCTTCCCATTTGCATCCGTCCTAACACACGTGTGTGTCTGTAAATGGGCATGCACTTTTTGTTTACTATACTCAAGTGTTTGCAAATAACACATATGCCTGTGTGAGTAAAGTCTTTCTTCATTCTGTCTAGGAAAATGAGTTTGTTTTTAAGCTGTCTCTGTTCACTGTCATACATCTAGGGTTGTAGTAGAGATAGCTCAGAGCTTATTGTTCCACAAGTGAATGTTAAGAATAGATTAAAGGGAAATAAGGTCCTCGACTTTGCTGGCCCATTTTCCCAACTTAGCCCTCTTGGGGGGCTAGGGGAGAGTAAATGCCATTACTTTCAGGAGGTCTTACTCCCAGGGAGGGGAAGTAAACATATAAGGAACATGTAATTGGTATGCTCTAGACCACCAAAGAGAGTTTGGAAAGGTACACATTTCCATTCGAGACAATGTCAAGCTTCTCAGTTCCTTCACTGTGGTACCATTTATGTTCCTTTTCTCTGTGGGGGTGTACAAAATGGAGAACACAACCGAATTACAACTGTTTATAAACACAGGGGCATACCGGATATCACACCTTCACAATCAAACAGCAAGCAGGAGAAATTTTCCTGGATCCTGTACCCTGAGGGGAGAGGCCAGTTTATTTATGCAGATGTGTTATACTAATTCATCGGTATCTCACATAATATACATGGAGTGTCCAAGTTTGCACGCATCTTAAATGAGGTGGCACAGTTAGGGATCTGGAGGAGAAAAGGTTGCATTTTCCTAAAGATAAGAACAGATAGCCTCCCCAAAGGTGAGAGGTGGCATATCTTTCTGAAAAGGAAAGAAATCAAGCATAAAAGAGCCCATCCCCTTTAAATATGCAAGTGTGTGTCTATAAGATAAAACTGTAATTGAAATAATACAGTAAACATGATTTTAAACCCTCATGCCTTATATATGTTTAACACTAGAACTGTGTCCATGAAATTAATGATTACAATGTTAAATTAACGATGTTGGCCACACCATATATAAGGCAAATTGCACGAAAATAGTAGTGCTGTGGTTATCAGTTGTCTGCAGAATAAATTAGTGAAGCAGAGTAAAGGCTGTATGCAGAAGCCTAATATTTAATTGAGCAGTAATTTTAACGTGATCTTTACTTTTAAATAACATTGTGATTTTTTTTAAATGTAATATTTTCTGCAAAGCTGATAAAATCCTGTAGGGTATCAAAATGCTTTACAGATTAATACTGATCCACCATGATTTGGGCTTCAAGGATTTGCCCAGAATTTCTGTAAAATAAAATGCATTTAAGTTCTGATTATCTTGGATTTGCAACCAAAGGAGTCATGATTGGCATAATGAAGCTATTGGCCAAGCGTATGACCCTTTTTTAAAGAAGGAAATTGCCTCAAATATCACATCGACAGGGGAAATCCTTGTAAAAATACACAGCATTCATAGCCAACGGCTGCTGGTAGTTCAACATTGCAAAAGATTTCGTTCTACTGGTAGGTACTACAGATTATTCTAACTACATTTAAACAGGTAATAGCCAAGAGTGCAATTCTAAGCGACTACCACCGCGCCCTCCTCCCGTCTAGTTCCTTAGGCTGTAGAAGGAAACTGATACGTTAACATGTTATAACAAATAAACAGTGATAATGTTTGTAGCAGGCGAAGTTTTTGAAAAGTTAATAGCTATATATTTTAGTATTTATGCACGCGCACATGCACATCACCATGAGAGGAAGAACTTTCTGGCTACCCAGTCACATCTGCACCGTCTTTCAAAACGCCTCAGAGCCAAATTTAGGATTATCTTGTGAAGAGCTGACTAACCCTTTGAATCAGAGCTGGGTGCGCGTTTCACAAACCTATGGTGGCCTCTCAGTGGGAGGCCGATGGGGGGTTACGAGGTAATGAAACGTCCAAGGACGTCGGAGCAGCAGGCTTTGGGGGCCAACTTTAAAAACCCAGTCTTCAAAGCCAAACACCAAAGTCGGCTGGACTCAGGGTCCCTGCGCCATGGCCCCCAAAGCAGCAGCTCCGCGCAGGAGTGCAGACAACTTGGGCTGAGCCGGCGGAGGAGAAGGTGTGTGCGCCTCCTGGCACGGGGATGGGGATGGAGGTAGCAGCAGTTGGGGAGGTGGTCACCGAGGAAGCCGAGGGTGGCCAGTGGCACCTGGCCGCTTGCCGTTCCCCCACGGCTGGCTGCGAGTGTTGGACACCTGGAAAGTTGAGGCATGTCGAGTGGGTGGCATCGGGGCGCAAGGAAGCCGGCCCGACCAGGTCGTGGGGCTCAGTCCCCGTGGGGCCCCAGATTCGATGTGGGCCAAATGCAACTCTTTGCACTTGGGGTGCAAAGTGACGCTTTCGGGTCTGCATCCTTCCCTCTCCCGGGACCTCCCTCCACCCCAGCACCCGACCCAGGAATCACAGTGGCAGGAGCCCCAGGCAGCTGAGAGCAAGTGGGAGGGCGTGAGGGGCGCCCGCACGACATCCCCTGGATCCTCTTAACAAAGGCGAAAAGCCCGGACCCCACCACGGGACCTGCCCATCACAGGAAAAGGCACAAATCAACACCTACCACTGCTGCTCCAAGTCCCAGTCCCTGAAAAAGTCGAATAGATCCATAGCGGCCGGGCGACGGCGACGGGCGGGCGTGCGTCCCTGCCCTCTGCGGGTCGGCGCGGTTCTCCGCGCGGCTCGATCGCTGCTCTGGGCGGCCGGGCTCTCTGCACCTCCCGCCCTGCTAAAAGTGCCCGGGCCGCATCTGCGGCGGCGGTGAGAGCCGGAGGTGCCTGGTCCCGCGCTGCGGAGTGGCGGTGGTGGCACAGGGCGGGCAAGCGCCTGGCCGCCCGCTCGGGTCCGCTCGGTCTGCGGTTGCCCGCGCGCCCAGTGCCCCGACGCTGCAGCGGCAGCCGCTGAGGGCTCCGGCAGGCAGGGCCGCCCGCCTGGCGGGCTGCGGGCCGGCGGCGGCAGCGGAGGCGGCGGCGGGGGCGCCCGGGACAGTGGCAGCAGCGCGGCACGGCGCAGCAGCCGGGGCGTCAGCGGCGGCGGCGGCAGCGGCTGCACAGGCGGCGGCGGCGGCCGCGGCAGCATCACACACTTACACACTCACGGGGGCGGAGCCTGGACAGCTAGAAGCCGCGACATGGAACAGGCACGTTATCATCCCCGGATCTGGCAGGGGCTTGCCCCGCCCGCCCTCGCTGCCTGGGAACCCCCTCTGTCAAAATCAGCTGGTGGAAGCGGCTGCAGAGCTGGGGGCCCTGACGGGGCCCCATCCCAGGGCCTGGGACTCAGGGGCAGTCACCGGGAAGCAGGAGGTGGGTTGGCGGGGCCGGGACGCAGGCTTGGGGAATGGGACCCCTCTCGGAATCCCTGCCCACACCCACCGCTGGGAGTTACTGTTGGGAACCAGAAAGGAGGAAACAAACTGCTGTGGCACTGGGGGTCGACCCTGCTGCCAGGGGCTGAGTTCCCGTCTGGAGAAGCTCCTTGGGCCCCGGGTACCAGAGCAAACTTTTGTGGGCCTGAACAAACCGGGGGTCTGCAGCGCAGAGCACACGGAGCCAGGAAGGAGAAGGCGAGTCACCTTTACTGTCCCCGCGCCGCGTGCGTACCTGTATCCAGCGGACCGGGGGACCTGCGTCAATGCCACGTCGGACTGCAATGCGCAGCGCGCACCTAGTGGGTCGACAAGCTGTGGCCCTGGATTCAGTGGGCTGCAAGGATAGATGCAAATGACTGCCCTTGTGTAGTTCGAAGCTAAGACTGTCACCTTCCACTCACAGGCACCATGTGCCCAGAGCAAAAGACTTCTACGCTTTCCTCCTTTGGGAAATGGGAAAAGCGCTGAGTGTGTGCCCACTGTACCACACATTTGCTACCCGATTCCCTTCCGGCCTGCAATTCTGTCTCTCTGCATGTGGAGGGCTTAACTAAGCCTTCCTCTTCAGCCTCCACTCTGGGACCAGGAAGGGGTAGGATCCCTTTAACTAGTTCCCTGAGGGAAAGACTTCCTGGCCTCCATGGAAAGAAAGATGTTTGAGAAGGGACAGGACCCATTTCTGTCTTTCCAAGAGCATGTGTGCTCTGGAATCCTAGACGTCTCATTTGCCTTCTTTGTATAGTTATCCGCGGGTGATGGTACTGGCTCCTTACCCAAGTTTTTTTTTTTTTTTTTTTTTTTTTTTTTTTTTTTATTTGAGACAGAGCCTCAAGCTGTCACCCTGGATAGAGTGCTGTGGCATCACAGCTCACAGCAACCTCCGATTCCTGGCCTCAAGCAAGTCTCCTGCCTCTGCCTCCCAAGTAGCTGGGACTACAGGCATCCGCCACAACGCCCGGCCATTTTTTGATTGCAGCCGTCATTGTTGTTTGGCGGGCTTGGGCTGGATTCGAACCCGCCAGTTCAGGTGTACGTGGCTGGCGCCTTAGCCCATTGAGCCACAGGCACCGAGCCTCCTTACCCAAGTCTTAAGGCCAGAATGCTCTTAGGAAGAGCTGTAGACTAAGCATGGACAGAGCAGGGTGCCGTGGCTCTCTGTGCCACTCTGAGCAAGTCATTTCTCTGGACCTCAGTTTCCCCATCTGTAAACAGGGGAATTCGACCCAGTAGATGTGTGACTCATGCTGCTCTGCCATTCTCCTTTCTATTGAAATATGCTTCTCTAATATTTTCTCATATTCTCAAAATCCCAGAAGAAACAGCGGCCCCCAGACTGAGGAAAATGCTTAAGATCTGACATTTGCCTTAAAGGGGAATCCAGATTGGAACTTAGAACCTGGGAACCTCATCTAGAGCTGGGGCCAGTAGAAGGAGCTACAGTTCCAGGCTTGAATGCCTTCAAGATGTGAGCTACAAGGGGCCCAGGATTTGGTCTCTCTCACTTTCTTCTTATAGCATAAAGCATTATCATTAACATACAGAAACAAGATCCTGCAATTCAAGCATCTAGTGGGGCTTTGCGCCAATGTTTATTTATTTTGCCAAGTATTCAACAGATGCTAGCTAATTGATGGAAAATCAACCAGTGGGCAGCCAAGAGAAGACAACATCTCCAACTGCCTCGTCTATCTGGCTATCTGTAAACTCCTCTGGTCAAAGATTCCATAGTAAATGAGCTATTGGCAAAAATGGGGTGTAGTGGGGAGGGTGTCACATTATTTCTTGTACCTTGTTTATTCTTGGAGTTCCAGTTTTCATCCCTAGACTATGAGCCCATAAGGCAACAGAGACTGCCTTGCTCAGATCAGTGGCCCTCAACCTTCATGCCCTCATTAAATGACCTTGAATTGAATTTGATTGCTAATAATGATTGTTGCCAGGGTTAGTGCTGGATCTGCTTGAAAATCCTTAGAGGAACACCAGAACATCTACAATTAACATTTAAATGATGATTATGGTCACTTTGTATCTGGTTTACTTTTCTCATGAGATTATATTGATTGGAGAAAGACATAAAAATAATACACTAGGTAAATACATTTTCAACAGAAATAAAGCTGTTCCTTTAAGAGTTCCAGACCCCCATCACCCGACTGGTGCACTTTCTTCCCAATCAGCAGGAGGAAGGAGCAGAAGCAGAAGGAGCCAGCAAGAGGCAACACTCTGAACAGAAGTGCCTGCGGGAAGGAGAGAAGAGACAAGTGGTGCTGGCTGCTGCTTCAAAAGAGGGGCAGGGGCTTTCCCTTCCTGAGATCAAAGTCAAGCAGGAAGACTAGGCTTGGTGGAAGGAGCTCCCATCTCCCAGCCACCTTTCCGGAACAGGGATGAGGCTAAGGGAGGCGACCTTGACCTTGACAGGGCCAGGCCATCCCACAGGCCACTTGATTTAGGCCTGGCACACAATCACTGTCTGATCATCAGCTATTGGGCAGGGAAGATTTGTCTTCTCAAATCCAAAGTGTGCTTTCTTCCTTCCTCCTCCTCCTCTGTATTCCTGGCTCTGATGGCCCAGGAGCCTCAGAACTCAGCTATTTAGTGAACCCTCAGGTATGTCGGCCCATGTGCTACATCTAAGCTGTGCTTCCTCCACTAAAGGCTGACAGGAGGGAAGGGAAAGCAGGTTGCTGAAACCTTGTAGCATGAGGAAATAAAAGGGCTATCTGGACTGAGCCCACTGCTGCTGTCATACTGGCAGCTCAACCATATAGCCTGGATCCGGGGAGGTCAAGTTTTTTTTCCCCATTCCACTTCTTGGGGTATCTTTGCCAAGGTAGAAGACTCATCTGGGCCAGCATGTTGCCTGCCTCAGACACCAACCTCAGGACTGGCAGTTCAACCCATGATTTCCAATGCTGCAAGCACAGCCTTCTCTCCCTCTGACTCTCCTCTCTCAATTGGTTTTTCCCATTCTGACTGCCATGCCCCTTGCACCGCACCAATCTCACCCATTGAGAAAACCCCAACCAAAAGGAGCCTGCTGGGATCATTGGGCCAAAAGAAAGCCATCTTTTCAGACAAGAAAGCATGAAAACTAAGACTCCATAACCCAATCCGTTGAAGTGAAGCCAGAAATCATTTTTTAAGAGGCTTTGTTTCACAGAAATGCTGATTCTCAGATTTTCTGAAGTGAGATTCTTAACCTGAATTACTTTTAAGGGAGTTTAATTTGTAGTCTCCAGGTACTAATCTTCATTTCAAAGAATTTGAAATCCTCCATTCACACAGTTGTACTAAAGGCACTGCCATGCAGGGTCTGGTAGATAGTGTCTAAAAATTAAGATTAATTTAAGAAAGTTTCACCATGCATGTCAGTTCTAGGAAATGAACAAATTGACAGCCTGTGATACATGTGTCATCCTGTCACACCTTAGATTTCCACTTAAAATATTAAGCATTTGTTTCTGACCTGGTATGCTGTCAGGCTGACTTACTTTCTAGGAGAAACTTGTGATCAAAGCTACAGCTCATTTGAGGAAGCCTGTTAGAGATAATTTCATGGGCTGCATTGGGACTACCATCTTCCATTACTGTGGCTCTTCCTGTGCTAGAGGATCCTAGAGCTGCCATGAGTTTGAAATGGACCGATACTACTCTCTGAACTTGGGGGGCAATTTTTACAAGTGGACTGTAATCTCTGAAATGAATCTTGTCAAAGGAACATTTCATCATTTCTAAGCTTAGAATATATCTATACTTACTTGTTCCATTTCAGTCTTCCCCAGAAACTGTAAGCCTCATGGAGCCAGGGCCTAAGTCCATGTCATTAAAGCCTAGTACAGTGTTTAATACATAGCGGGCCCCTTTGAGTCCATCCAACCAGTCTCTATGTAGGTGGCAATCCCAGGATTTGATTTCAGGATAATTTTCGGAACTTAGGATGTTCTTTCGGAATATACATATGTCATTTTTTCATAATTCCTGGCATTACCACTTTATACTTGGTATCTCAATCATGGATTATGATTGAAAGCCTCCACCCACCCTTGGCTTTTCTGGTTACGGTAGACAATGATCCCATTTCAGGGATCTTCCAAATGTCCCTGGCTCTGGGTCCCCACTGGGTCATAAATATCAAACATCATCTAACCTTACGTCCATCATCTTCTTAATAAGGCTTAATGTATTTGAAAGATGATGTTATTCTCATTTTATATGGTATGTTGCTATAATTGTTTGTGTATATTTATCATAACAATAAAAACAGATAACATTGATCAAACCCATATTATGTAATGGGCACAGTGCTAAGCATTGTACATACATTATTTCATTTACTCCTCACCATGATTCTCTGAAGTAAGTACTCTCATTATGCCTATTTTCCAGAAGGAAACCAAGACTCACAGGGCACAAGACTCTGTGCTTACTCAAAGTCACAGAGCTCATATGTGATAGCCAAGCTTTGTCCCCAAGCTTGTTTGCTGCCAAAGCCCACGTGCTGATCTAAGCTGCCACACTATCCCCTTTCTGCATTCACGAAAGAGTTCATCTCACTGTAACCCTGGGAGGCAAGCAAGGAACAAATAATTATCTCCATTTGACAGTAGAAGAAACTGAGGTTAAGTGACTTTGCCAAAGACACATGGTGGCATAGCTGAGCAGCTGAGGCTGGGACACTATCATCTAGGCACCAAGTTTAGTGTTTATGATATTTACCACATTATTGTTTATAGTCTCAGGATCACCCTGATGAACTATAATACCTTGAGAGTTTGGACTGCACTGGCATCAGTTAACTGTTGGATTAAAAAAAAAAAAATCTCATGGTGCAATTTCCCTGATCTCAACTGCGGCTGAATCAGGGGAAGGCAGTTGGTTGAACCATGCCCTTGCATCGAAGACAGTCAGTCTAATATGCAACAGGAAGCAAGAATATGGTGGAGCAATTCTTGCTTCATCATTTAAGGAGACTCAGATGGGTCCTTTTTCTGGAGATTAGAAATCTAGGACTAGCAAAGCTCTTTGGGTGACTGCTAGGGAGCACATGGTAGTGGGCTGAAAGGACTCCATGGGAGATTCCCTTCTGCATGATACTGTGCTGCTATACAACTGCAAATCCCTGGTTCTCTCTCCTCACTTCCTTTTTTTTTTTTTTTTTTGAGACAGAGCCTCAAGCTGTCCTCCTGGATAGAGTGCCGTGGCATCACAGCTCACAGCAACCTCCAATTCCTGGGCTCAAGCGAGTCTCTTGCCTCTGCCCCCCAAGTGCCTGGGACTGCAGGCGCCCACCACAACGCCGGGCCATTTTTTGGTTGCAGCCATCATTGTTGTTTGGCAGGCCCAGGCTGGATTCGAACCCGCCAGCTCAGGTGTACGTGGCTGGCGCCTTAGCCCGCTGAGCCACAGGCGCCAAGCCTCTCTCCTCACTTCTTAAGGGCTCCATTTCCTTGTCTATAAATTAAGGGGATTGGAAACAGTCCAACTCTGAAATTCTATGGCTCTTTGATTTGAAGTCCCTGTATACAATCTCCAGTCCATGGCCAAATGCAGATTGGTAATTTATAAAGATGTGGAAGGCAAAGTGAAGAGTCACCTCAACTGCCCAGATCCATCGTCTTCATTCCTGATCCAGTGCTTGAGAGATCCACTTCCTGGTACTCTGAGTGCTGTCCCTGCGCTACTCTCTGTAACCCATTCAGCAGCAGGGCTGCCAAAGGTCTCTTCCTGGAGCCTGAGCCCACTCCATAGGATTGAAGTACTAAATTTCCGAGTTCCCAGCAGCTAGATAGGAAACCTAATATATATGGAAGTACTTTGTAAACAGTAAAGGTATTTGCATCCCAGATAGATGCATGCTCTCATCATCCCTAGAGTTGGTGTCTCAGAAGCTTCTCCACTGGTGCCATTAGCAGTGTTATGTGTTTTAGCTGTGTTTGTAAGGTTTTTCCTAGGTTGTTTTTGCCCGTTTGCAAATGAGCAAACTAACACTGGGTTCCTGTGTCTGATTAATAAGTTGCAAGTCTGATGCTTTTAAAGTAATACTTATTAAGAAATATAAACTTATTTTTACTTAGTAATCGTTTTGGGAGAGGGTTAAGGCCACTGATTTTTATATTGAAACATTGTAAGGGTTTTAAATCAGTGTCTTTGTTTAAATTATCCTGATTATTGGCATCGTGAGAAGCTTTAATTTTTCTAATAAGCTACTAACAATCAAATCCTTGGCAGTGTCGTTAAAAGAAATGAAATGATTGCCTACTGTTAACTTTTACCTGCTTCTGTCTTTCTATTTTCAGGAAATAGAATGCATTAAGGCCTTCAAGCTCTGAATTATTCTTGCAAGTTTTGATGCTGGGGTTTACAGATGGCCATCAAAGGTAAGATTAGGCTGTGTTGTTCCATGAGTGAAGGCCTAATTATCTCACCTCTGGGGAACTGATGCTCCAGAGAGACCACACTTCCTTGCTACTCAGTGGTTACTCCTTAGTTGTACCAGATTAGGATGATCAGGATGATCCAGGATCAGTCTAGACTATAGCAGTTACGTGGCTGAGAAGATTTCCCATCACTTCCCCAGTGCTCCACTGAGGCTCTTTCTTCCGTAAACCTACAACCACCTCAATGAATCAAATGCCTCTAGATCCACTGCCAGTGATAATAGGATCTCCTGTGAACAGACAAGTATGCACCTGCCCATTTCCACCTTATGATTACATTGGGTTGAAGGAAAGGAATCCAATTAAAGATATAATCCAGTCCAAGGTTTCTTCACAATCTTCTGAGTGACTGCAGCCTAGAGGAGGGCCATAACCTTCCCCAAGCTGCACTGCAAGGCGTTATGCTTAAGCCGAACTAAGTAGCATTGCCTTTGGTTCACTGGGCATAATCTGTCACTTTACTTACCAGATCATGACATTTTATTTCTTAAATTTAAATTTATCAGCAGGATGACTACCCCAATATAGCCTTTTTCTTTTCAGCCACCATTCAACGTTTTTTGTATATCATAGAATCATAGAATACCATCACCACCAGGATCCTACTGAGTATTTGCAGCTCCGAGGGGGCCCAGATTCCTCACTAAGATCACACAGCCAGTTATATCAGACTCAGAACCATAACCAGGTTTCCTAAGTCCCAGTTGAATGCCCAAATCATGGAGTCCTGAAATCTTGAGCCATTGTCTCTTATACTATTTCACGTCATAAAATACACGTTGCTGTTTGAACTATTAATTAAGGAAAAGTCTTATCCTTCAGAGAAAATGCAAATACCATCTAAGAGTCTGTAAGAGAATTGTTGGCTGTTTTGCTGAGGATTGACAGTTTCTGTAATCAATAGTCATCAACAAGTGTTCATTAAGCTTCACAGTTCAGGTCCTAGGTTAAGTAGACACTTTCCCCATACCACTGCTTGAAAAGAGAAGATGGTAAACCCTATTTAAAAAACACATTAATTTCAGTTTATTTAAAGCAAACCTTCCTGGAATAAATTATACTAGCTTTATTGAGTGTAAGATCCCAAGGTAGTTCTCAATTAAAGAATAAAACCCAAAATAAAGCCACAGGCTCTGAGGTGGGAAATGTTCTAGTGATACTTTCAGTTTTCCCTTAACCTCATTAATAATGTGTTTTGTTCAACATGGTGCCATTCATGTAGCATATGTAAAGTTCTACATATAGCCTTCGTTCGGCCTCCTCAAATCCTTCCTTCAACTTCTGTCATGATAGAATCTTTGCCTCCTCATTATTTTCAGCTGAATTGTGTTTGGGCAAATGCTTCACTTAGGCCAAATGGCAACCTTATTCCGCCTCTAAGGCACACACAACTTTTGCTGACTTTGCTCATCCTCCTCAAATGCATCACAGGCAAATGTGGTGAGTGTGAAGAAAACCTTTTGATCTATCTCATATTTGAGAGCTTGTGAAGAATGGAAATATTACCTGGTATTTTCTTTCCATTTTCACATGCCCCAGTTTTGGTTGAAGTATCTGCTTTCAACGAAAAGCACATTTTAAATGGGTAGCTTTTTCAATGCATTATCCTCTATCAATAGGCCTTCAAGTAGCCAGTTAGAACTTGTGCAATAGCACTCAGCAAAGTGTAGTTTCTAGAAGTTCACCTATAAAAGATGATGGAACATTTCTGCAATAATTGTGTTTATAGTTAACTTTTATTAAGGTTGACTAGACATCAGGACCACTTATAGAAGCAGAAGTTCACAATCTGTATGAAATTCATAAGAAAACCATAAAATAAGGAATAAACTTCTTATGATTATTTCATTCCTCAAGGGCCTGGTGTTCCTTTTGGACCAATAGCAGAACTTCAATCAGCAAACAATCAATTTGGCTAAGAACATGTATGCTATTGTGATATATAAACAGAGGCTTTCTATACAAACAGGGGTTAATATATAAAACTTTTAAAAGAGTTTTTCTTAAGAGTTTCCAGGTAATAAAAAGCATGCCTACTGGTAAAAACACAGGCAACATTTCCTGGCATGTTTGAGCTATATCAACATGCCCTATAGAAACGTGGGCACATCAACATGTAAATACCAATATCACCTGAAACATTTACCTTTTCTTTATGTTAGGAACATTTCAATTCTTCTCTTCTAGCTATTTTTAAATATACAATAAATTATAGCTAACTATAATCACTACTGTACTACTGAAAACTAGAACTTGTTCCTTCTCTCTAACTGTATTTTAATACCACTTAACCAAATTATCTTCATTCCTTCCTCCTCACATCCCTTCCTAGCCTCTGGTAACCACCACTCCACTCTCTAACTCAATGAGATCCTCTTTTTGAGCTTGGTTCCTACATATGAGTGAGAACATGCTATATTTGTCATTCTTTGCATGGTCTGTTTCACTCTATATAGTGACCTCCAGTTCCATCCATGTTGCTGCATGACAGAATTTGATGCTATTTTATGGCCAAATAATATTCCATTGTCCATATATACCACAGTTTCTTTATCCATTCATCTGTTGATGGACACTTAGGTTGATTCTATATCTTGACCATTGTGAATAGTGCTGCAATGAACATGGGGCTGCAGGTACCACTTTGATATAGTAATTATTTTTTCTGTTAGATATAAAACTAACCATGAGATTACTAGACGGTATGGTAGTTCTATTTTTGGTTTTGAAAGGAACCTCCATAATGTTTTCTTTCTTTCTTTTTCTTTTTCTTTTCTTTTCTTTTTTTTTTTTGAGTCAGAGTCACACTTTGTTGCCCTTGGTAGAGAGTAGTGGTGTCACAGCTCACAGCAACCTCAAACTCTTGGGCTCTAGCAATTCTCTTGACTCACCCTCCCAAATAGCTGGGACTACAGGCATCCACAACGATGCCCGACTATTTATGGAGATTGGGTCTCACTCTTGCTCAGACTGGTCTTGAACCTGGGAGCTCAGAGCAATCTACCCACTTGGCTTCCTAGAGTGCTAGGATTACAGGCATGAGCCATGGTGCCCAGCCCCATGATGTTTTCTATAATGGCTGTACTATTTTACATTCCCACCAACAGTGTATGTGCATCCTTACCCTTTCTCTGCATCCTCACCAGCATTTGTGTGTGTGTGTGTGTTTTGGTATTAGCATTTCTAACTGGGACGAGATGATACCAATAATTATTATTGATGCTGAGCATTATTTCATATGTACCTGTTGGCCATTTGTATGTTGTCTTTTGAGAAATGTCTATTCATGTTTTTTGCCCATTTTTAAATAAGATTATTTGTTTTTTTCTTATTGAGTTGTTGCCACCTCATTTTGACAAAGGTGCCAAGAATGAGCATTGGGGAAAGAAATAACAGACTCTTTAATAAATGGTGCTGGGAAAACTGGATATCCATATGCAGAATAACGAAAGTAGATCCCCATTTTTCACCACATAGAAAAACAACTTAAAATGGATTTAAGACTTAAATCTAAGACCTGAAACTATGAAACTACAAAAAGAAAACATTGGGAAAACACTACGGGATATTGTTCTGGGCAAAGAATTTTTGGATAAGACTTCAAAAGTATAGACAACAAAAGTAAAAATAAATGGATTACATCAAGCTAAAAATCTTTTGTACAGCAAAGTAAACAAACAACAAAGTAAAGAAACAAGCCACAGAATGGGAAAAAATACTCGCAAAGTCTCCATCTGACAAAGGATCACTAACCTGGAAATATAAATAACTCAAACAATTCAATAGTAAATAACATATTATTAGAGAATATTAGAGTACAAAGGAAACATAAGGATTGTGGATCAGTTATACAATTTTGCAATTTAGAAAAAGAATCAGAAAAGAAAAATTAGCATAAAAATGTTCAAAAGCTTTATAAGGAACAGAGTCAAAATTCTAATCCTTATCTACAAGCCCAGTTCTCATTCCACTCTATCACAATGCCTGTCCTGAAAACACACCGGTAGTTGCCATCCATGTTCTAGAAGAGCAAGACCACTCCTAAAGCCCACAGCAAGTAACAAAGCAGTCCTTTGAAATAGTCAGAGATGAAATAGTCAGAGATAAGGAGTGGGGTTTGCGTAAACAGCCACAGGAAGAAATATCATTCAACCATTATTGTTATGTTTACATAAATTTGTAATAATTGGAAAAAAATTTATGAAGGGAAAATGTATGTTATAAAATCATATGAACATTATGAGCCTGAACTACATGAGACGGGTGCATAGGAAGAAGACTGGAAGGTAGCAAATGTACCCAAAAGTAAATATAGTCTCCAGTGGGAGGCGAGGGAGTGAGATGTAGGTGATTTGTTGTTCTCTCTATTTTTCTGTGTTTTCCAAAAATTTTTATAATGCTCCTGTATTACCTTTTAAATAAAACATTTTAAATAACTTTCATTTTTTTTGTTAAAAAAAGGTGAATTCTGCACTCAGTTTGGGCTAGGGTCTCCACAGAAGCTTCATAAAGCCAATCCCCACTGGGTCTAGAACTCTGCCTGCTATTCTCTAAAAGATATAAATCAGTGCAAAACACATATTCTTGGAAAGAGGTGGAAAGAATATTTATTTTGGAGATAACTCTTCAAAGGAAGTTGAAAGGGATGGAGAAGTCAAAAACTACGTCCTTGTTACATGTAATTCAAACTGTGTGGGGTTCCATATATTCATACTGACATTGAAAACTCAGCAAGCATTGAGGAAAGAACCACTGTGGCAACTCGAGTTAGCAAACAGTACCAATGAAAGTTCAGGAATCTGGCTTTGTGTATTTACCCTAGAATAGGCTCAAGAGAGTGCATTTCCCCAGGTTTTCACTCTATTTCCTGGGAGGACAAGTTTTTGTTTTTCTTACATTATTATGCTTATTCTTAATTTTCTTATTTTCCCATGAGAATGATAGCTACCAAAGGACAGATATTTTTGTCTTTCTTATTTTATTTTTTATTTGTTATATAGAAATAATTTTATACATAAAGAACAGTTGTAAAAATAATACAAAGAGTTGCCATATATCCTTCACCCAGCCTCCCCTAATGTAAACTTGTTATATAATCATGCAAAAATTGTCAAAACCAAGAAAATAAAAGTAGTACAATTCTAGTAACAAAAATACAGAAATTATTTAAATATCACCATTTGCCCTAATATCATTATCTTTTTCTGTCCAAGGAGCCAATCTTGCATCCCACACCACATTTAGTTGTCCCATAAACTTAGTCTCATCTAGTCTGAGATGGTTCCCCTGTCTCTCCTTTTCCATTGTTTTCATGATATTGATTAGTTGTTTTTAGAATAAATCTCTATTTGGATTTTTCTGATGTTTCCCCATGATTAGATGAAGGCATTGTTGGCAAGAGCATCACAAATTCAATACTGAACTCTTCTCAGTGCATTGCACCATGGGGTTCATTATGCTAATGTATTATCACGGGTGATGGCAACCTTGATAATCTGATTAAGATGTCCACTGGCTTTTCTACTGTTAATGTAATGGTTTTTCTTTTGTAACTAATAAGTAACATGGGAAGATACTTTGAGACTATGAATATAATCTATTTCTCTTTAAATATTTGCCCATTTGGCACAGTAAAATTAACACATAAAATTAACCATCACAACCAGTGAGGATACTGAAGCTTCAAGAACTTCACCGACTTCTTCAGCATCACACTGATGGTAGGTAGAAGGGCCACCATTCAAACTGAGATCTGTTCATCTCCAACGTCCCACTCCTTTCCTTGACCTCACTCATTTAGAAAGTGAGGAGGCTCAAAGAAGGTGAAAGGCTCGCTGAAGTTTCATAGACAGGGTTAGCACAAGATTCCAGGTCTGCCGCCACCTCATTTTTCACCAGCTCTTTTTCTACTACATTGCTTTGGGGGACTTCAGTTTAATAAGTTCTTTTTTTTTATTGTCTTTATTATTAAATCATAGCTGTGTACAATAGTGCAATCAAGGGGTACAATGTGCTAGTTTCATATACAATCTGAACTATTTTCATCAAACTGATTAACATAGCCTTCCTGGCATTTTCTCAGTTATTATATGAAGACATTTGTATTCTGCCTTTAGTAAAGTTCGCCTGAACCCTTCTAAGATGCACCGTAGGTGTGGCCTCACCAATTACCCTTCCTCCACCCTAACCTCTCCCCTTCCCTCCCTACCCTTGCCCCTTTCCCCATATTCTTGTGCTATACTTGGGTTATACCCTTCATACGAAAGCTATAAATTAGCTTCATAGTAGGGTTGAGTACATTGGATATTTTTTCTTCCATTCTTGAGATATTTTGCTAAGAAGAATATGTTCCAGCTCCATCCATGTAAACATGAAAGAGGTAAAGTCTCCATCTTTCTTTAAGGCTGCGTAGTATTCCATGGTATACATGTACCACAGTTTATTAATCCATTCGTGGATCGATGGGCACTTGGGTTTCTTCCATGACTTAGCAATTATGAATTGGGCTGCAATGAACATTCTGGTACAGATGTCTTTGTTATAATGTGAT
>CAUYRH010050501.1:0-62370 GCA_963574655.1 Perodicticus potto | reverse complement strand
ATTAAAAGTCAAACAAGACACCTACAAAGAACACAAAAATTCTCTCAAAACAAATCAATTAAATTCAGAGAAAAAGGAAATACTGTGAAGCTCAGTGAAATACAAGTAAATAGGAAAAGAATGTCTAAATATTGGAAAAATTAATTGTATAAATATGAACGTCTACGAAGAGATGGATGCCATTGAAAGGATCAAACAGCAATCCTGAAAATGAAAAAGTCAATCAAGAAATTTAAAAAAACCCACTGGAGACATTTAAGAATAAGCTATATCAAGAAGAATAAATACTTGTTAAACACGAAAACTCTTGGGAATTTTGTTATAAAAAAGCCCAGTAGAAAAATAATTTAAAAAAGAAGAAAGAAAAGACAAATGAAACTAACTTATATCACAATATACGAAACAACTATGTTCCCAATATTGAATTGTGGGTCTTTCAGAAGAAGGGATTTTTAAGCCTTTGGCCAGACTGATGACAAACTGAAAAGTAAAATCTATGGTAACCGCAATGAGAAATCATAAAGAGGAAATGACAATGGATGCCACAGAAATATAAGAGATTATTTCTGAATACTCCAAAAATCTCTAGGCCCTGGAATTTGACAATGGGAAGGAAATGGATTAATACCTGGAATGACTCCCTATCGCTAGACTTAGCTAAGAAGAAATAGATATCCTGAATAGACTATATCGTGCAGTGAGATCAAAGAAAGACTAAAAAAATTCTCCCAACACAACAATACCCTGGTCCTGATAGCTTCACATCAGAATTCTATGAAACCTTCAAAGAAGAGTTTATACATATACTGCAGGAAAAATTCCAAAAAATTGAGATTGAACTTAACTTCCCCAGCACATTCTATAAAGCACACATCACCCTGATTCTAAAGCCTGAAAGGACCCACTGAATTGGAGACCTACAGACCAATTTCACCAATGAATACTAATACAAAAATGCTCACTAAAATCTTGGCTAACAGACTGCAGCTACACATTAAAAAAAATTATACATTACAATTAAATAGGCTTAATCTCAGGGATGCAAGGCTGGTTTAACATACACAAGTCCATAAATGTAATTCACCAATGCAATAGAGGCAAAAATAAGGACCATATGATCCTCTCAATAGATGCAGAAAAAGCATTTGATAAAATTCAGCATCCTTTTCTAACAAGAACACTTAAGAAAATAGGCATAGGTGGCACATTTCTTAAACTGATTGAAGCCATCTATGACAAACCCACAGCTAATGTCACACTGAATGGAGTAAAACTGAAAGGTTTTCCACTTACAGCTGGAACCAGACAAAGATGCTCACCATCACTGCTACTATTCAACATAGTTCTGGAAGTTCTAGCCAATGCAATCAGGCAAGAAAAGGATATAAAGGGTGTCTAAATGGGGGCAGAGGAGGTAAAACTCTCAGTCTTTGTTGATGATATGATCTTATACTTAGAAAAACCCAGAGACTCAACCACAAAACTCCCGGAAGTGATCAAGAAATACAGGGTGGCACCTGTGGCTCAAGGAGTAGGGTGCTGGCCCCATATACTGGAGGTGGTGGGTTCAAACCCAGCCCCAGCCAAAAAAAAAAAAAGAAAGAAAGAAAAAGAAATACAGTAATGTCTCAGGTTATGAAATCAATGTCCACAAATCAGTAGCCTTTGTGTATGCCAATAACAGTTAAGTAGAGAAACTAATCAAGGACATAATTCCCTTAACAGTAGCTTCAAAGAAAATAAAATACTCACAAATATGCCTAACAAAAGAGGTGAAGGATCTCTATAAAGAGAACTATGAAACCCTAAGAAAAGAAATAGTAGAAGACATTAACAAACGGAAGAACATACCATGCTTTTGGCTGGGAAGAATCAACATTGCTAAAATGTCTACACTACTCAAAGCAATCTACAGATTCAATGCAGTCCCCAGCAAAATACCAACATCATACTCTAAAAAACTGGAAAAAATAGTTCTGCATTTTGTCTGGAACCAGAATAAAACCCCATATAGCCAAGGCAATTCTTAGTAATAAAAAAAAAAAACTGGAGGCTTCACTCTACCAGACTTCAGGTCATATTACAAGTCCACAGTGATCAAAACAGCATGGTATTGGCACAAAAATAGAGACATGGACATATGGAACCAAAGAGAAAACCAAGAAATGAAACCAGTCTCTACTTGCCATCTGATCTTTGATAACCCAAACAAAAGCATACAATGGGGGAAAGAATCCCTATTCAACAAATGGTGCTGGAAGAATTGGATAACCATGTGTAAAAGGCAAACTCGACCCACATCTATCACCACTTACAAAAAATGTCTGAAAATGAATAACAGATTTAAATACAAGACACAAAATAATAAAAATCTTAGAAGAAAGTGTGGGGAAAACTCTTGGTGATATCGGACTGGGGAAGGATTTTATGATGAAGACTTCAGTGGCAATAGCAACAACAACAAACAAACAAATGGGACTTAATTAAGCTGAAAATCTTCTGCATGGCGAAGGGCACAACAACTAAAGCAAACAGACAAGCTTCAGAAGGGGAAAACATCTTTGCATAGTATGATCTGACAAAAGCTAGATAACTAGGATCTATAGAGAACTCAAATTAATCAACAGAGTTCATAATCCCATCTACCACTGGGTAAGAGACATGAACAGGAGGAAGATAGATGAATAGCTAACAAAAATATGAAAAAATGCTCATCATCCCTAATCATCAGAGAAAAGCAAATCAAAACCACCCTGAGATATCACCTAACCCCAGTAAGATTAACACACATCACAAAGTCCCAAGGTTGCAGATGCTGGCATAGATGCAGAGAGAGGGGAACACTTGTATTCTGTTAGTGGGACTGCAAACAAAAACAGCCTCCTTGGGAAGAAGTATGGAGATTCCTCAAAGAACTCAAATTAGATCTCCCATTTGACCACAGAATCCCACTACAAGGCATCTACCAGAAGTAAAAAAGATCATTTTATCATTAGAACATTTGCCCTAGACTGTTTATTGCAGCTCAATTTACAATAGCCAAAATGCGGAAACAACCTAAATGCCCCCCTATCTGGAAATAGATTAATGAGCTATGGTATATGTATACCAAAGAATACTATTCAGCCATTAAAAAAAATTGAGACTTTACATCTTCTGTATTAACCTGGATGGAGTTTTGGAATACATTCTTCTTAGTAAAGCATCACAAGAATGAAAAAGCAAGAATTCAATATACTCAATACTAATATGAAGCCCGTAGACAATCTAATACACGCCCAGATAAGTGAAAAACTCAAATCAATTCAAGGTGGGGAATGAGTAATGAGGGATTTAAGTTGCTTATTTTTGCCATCAAAGTGGAGATGTAAAGTAGGAAGTTGAATATATGAGTCTGAGGCTAAGAGAAGTCTAGGCTGTTCCTTATCAATGACTACAATGCCAATATTTTAAACCTGGGTAAAATTAGACAGAAGGTGGGAGAAGAAAGAGGAAGGAGGAAAGGAGAGAACAGAAGGAAAAGAAGGAGGAGAGAAGGGGAGGAAGAGAAAAAAAGAGAAATAGAGAAGAGAGAGAAAGTGGAGAAGAGAAAGAGAAAATGAAGGACAATTCCAAAGAATGACTTCTGGTCCACTCTGACATTGAGAGATTCACTAGTGGCTGGGAATGGTGACTCATGCCAGCACTTTGGAGGCCAAGGTGTGAGGATAGTTTGAAGCCAGTAGTCCAGGCCAGCCTGGGCAACATAGAAGATCCTATCTATATTGAAGAAAAAGTATTTAAAAAATTAGCCAGGCATGGTGTGGGCACTTGTAGTCCCAGCTACTTGGGAAGTTGAAGCAAGAGGATCTCTTGAGTTCAGGAGTTGGAGATTGCAGTGAACTGTGATCTCACCACTGTACTCCAGCCCAGGTGACACAGCGGACCCCATCTCTTAAAAAGAAAAAAAAGAGAGAGAGAAGTTCAGTAAAAAAGGAGAGGACAGGAAGAAAGGACAGAAAGTAGGGAGCAGTTGGTACCACAGACAAAGAATGCTTCAAATGCGGAGGAATTGTCACTTCTCCTGTGCAGGGAAAGCAGAGCAGATGGCTCATTAACCCTGGAGCACCCACCCACCTGCCCAGTCTGGGGGTCTCATCTCCTCTCACCCTGAGCTTCCAGCTCCTTGCTGTTCTTAGAGTAAAAAACCACATTTGTTTCACCTAAGAGTCTTTATGTTTGCTATTCCCTTCGCCTGGATCTTCTTCCCACAGATCTTAATGTGGGCCTTTCTTTTTTATTTAGGTCTTTGCTTAAATAACTACCCCAATAACCCCACTCCCTGCCCCATCCCAATTCCTAACCCCAATCTATCTACCCCATAGTGCATGATCACCAGCTGAAAGAATACTTTTTGTTTGTTTTACTTGATTATTTATGTTCATTCTGCCCTCTGAAATACACAAGGGAAGGGGCTTTCACTGTTTATATATATATATACAAACATACATATATACACAGAGCCTAGCCTTAGTAGATGTTCAATAAACATCTGTCACATGAATGAATAAATGAGCGCAGATGGAGCGGGGTATAAGATTTCGCTGGTAGAAATATGAAGGAGGCTCATTTTCTCTTGGTCACTTTTGACTCAAAGCTACTAGATGAGAATTGGTTTGTTTGGAGGCTTTTTTGTTATGAATTAATAATTAAATTGTATATATTTATGAACTACAAAGTGATGTTATGATTCATGAATACAATGTACAATAATTAAATTAAGCTAATTAACATATCATCATCTCAAATACTTATCCTTTCTGTGATGAGAACATTTGCAATTTATTCTTTTAGCAGTTTTGAATTATACAACACATTATTCATTAAGTATCTTCACAATGAAGTGTAATAGATCTAAAAAAAAATTTCTTCTGTCTCACTGAGATTTTATATCCTTTGATAACCTTCTCCTCATTCTCCCTACCCCTCCAGCCTCTATAACCACCATTCTATAGCCGAGAATCAGTAATAGTTTATAAGGAAGGTAAGTTAAGACAGAAAAAAGTGAAAGTCTAAATTAGGATTTTTTGTTTTTTTTTTTAGAGACAGAGTCTCACTTTACTGCCCTCAGGAGAATGCCATAGTATCACAGCTCACAACAACCTCCAACTCCTGGGCTTAGGTAATTCTCTTGCCTCAGTCTCCCATGTAGCTTGGACTACAGGCACCTGCCACAACACCCAGCTATTTTTTGTTGCAGTTTGGCTGGGGCCAGGTTCGAACCTGCCACCCTCTGTATATGGGGCCAGCACTCTACCTACTGAGCCACAGGTGCTGCCCCTAAAATAGGATTTTGAAGAATGGAAAAGTAAAATTCTGCAAAATTAAGTGACTGCTTATGTTTTGTGATCCCACATTCGAAGTAAATTCATTCAACAAATATTTGAGTGCCTCCTCCCCACTAGGCCCTGTGCTGTTGCTGATGATTTAACAAACTTTTAGAAGATGTGCTAACAACATTAAAAGGAGTTGAATTTACTTATGTTCACTTCTTATTTTCTCAGCACCCCTAAGATGCAAAAATTTTTTTCAGCACTCTGGGATTATATTCAAGTCGTAATATACATGGCTGCTGTCCTCACAGATGCTACTAACTACTTAAGGAAGCCCAATACTTAGACAGAACAATATATATGACTTGAGGCCTTGAATACCAGATTAAGTTGAGCAAAACTATTGGGGAAAATCCATCTATAGTGCTCTCTGAGTTAGTCTTTTGATGTCCATTTGGCAAGAGTTTTATTTTCTTTGGAAATCACTCTTCTTGAGGTCCTAATAAATACCACACAGGATGGGGCCCCCTTCTACAGAAGCATGCCAAGTAGGCTGTGTTTATTTGCAAGAAACAGAAAACCCAACACAAACTGCATGTGTAATTGTAAAGTCCAGAGACAGAGTGGATGTCAGGAGCAGTTTGATCAGGACTCCACAGAGTCTTGGCAGTTGTGTCCCTTCCATCTTCCTCCATGTGTTCCCTTCCTCATCAAGCTGGAGCCCTTTAAGATAAAATAGACAGATGCATCAGTCTCAAGCTTTTGCTCTCCAACATCCCTCAAGTTAGGATGCAAGGAAACTTTTATTTCTCCAACCATCAAAAGTTTTGCACTCTAGTTGACCCAACTTAATCATAATTCTCACACCCACCCAGAACTAATCGTTGAGACCAGGACACTATCAGGGGCTGACTGTCATAGGTTAAGAAATAGGAAGGGGGGCGGTGCCTATGGCTCAAGGAGTAAGGCGCTGGCTCCACATACCAGAGGTGGTAGGTTCAAACCTGGCCCCAACCAAAAACTACAAAAAAAAAAAAAAAAAAAGAAATAGGAAGGGAATCTCTGAGGCAGTCACCATGACAACACAGATAGGATTATGCTGATTGGTTTAGGGCACTCAGGGACACCCCTACCCCTTTGCCCAAGAGTAAGGGTGTGAGGAGTCAGAATCCCATCCATAAATACACAGGGAGGGGGAATCATGCCAGAAAGGAAAGCAACAATATACATCACAGATAGACCCTATAAAACTGGAGAGATTCAACTCATTCACTAAAGGCAGGCAATAATACAGTGAGTGATGTCTGGGGAAATGAATCGGCACCTGTAAAGCGTTTTGCAAGAATGACCTACTAAACAATAAGAATGTAATCACTGGAATGCTTTGTATACATCCTAACTCTTTCCTGCTGTTCCTCCGGCAGCATTCCTCCTTGCCAAGATTGTTATTTTGGAACCAGCTGAGCCTAGAGGGTTCTTTATCTCCTTCTACTTACATCTCTATGACATTTATTACCGATTTCACAACATAGCCCCCTCACCATCCAAAGAAAAAAAAATGGAGGGTGGTCACTCACCCCTTGCAGCCCCTTCTCAACACAAATCTAGACAGAAATAGGGCAGGCCCTTCATTGGTTCAGTATCTCTCATCACTGTTTTCTCTAAAGGGGGCAAGTCCATTTCCACCTGTCTATCAGCTACCTCTCACCATGGACACATCAGGAGGCCACTGGATGTGCATCAGAGCACTGGCTGGGGAGTAATCCAGCCATGCAGTCTCGACAGTGTGACCCTGGTCCTCTTATCTCTCTGGGACTGAGTTCCTCTTCAATAAAAACAGTTACATCACCTTTTCACATCTTAAGATTCTAGGTTTGTATGATCCAAGTTAAACTTCCCTGGTAGGAGAGTCTTGATCCTGGTTCTAAATATAAAAAGGTGTTCTTAGTTTGGGTGCCCCCAGGAAACAGACTCTGAGGATTCGTGCGGGGAAGTCTGTGGGGAGAGCCCTGGAAATCAACGCTCCTAAGGGAGGAAGAGAAAGAAGTTTAGCGAAGGGAGGGATTGAGTCATGGTGGGGTCTTAATGAAGGCCTTAGCCGTCATCATGCAGGGAGCAGCTGAGCTGGGGTGGCTCTTCAGAGCTGGAATTGAGGCATAGAGGCTGGGTTTTCACTCCCATTGCCCACCATCAACAAATCCCTGGACTGGCTTCCCCCCGAGAAAGGCTCTGACTTTGGGCCCAGAGATTCTCATCAGCCATTGGCCAATGCATGGGAAAGACTCAGAGGTCAACTTTCAACAGCCAACACTCCCTGGAACTGGGAGACTGAATGCCTCACTCCTGAAGGGGAATTTGGGGGATCTGTGTGAGTGACCCAAGCATCCCATCCATGTCCTCTTCCCACAGCCTTGGTTACGTGGGCCAGGGTAACTGGGTCCATGATTCTGCCCTCCCCAGTCTCTGTCCCCATTAGATGACAGACTAACTTCCAAACTACCCAACTTCCTCAGGTGACTTCCTGAAGGGGAAACTAGCTCTGGAGTCCTCATCTCTTTCATCTGAGCATAACTCGGTCCTGCAAACAGCCCTCAGGGGAAAGCCTGGCTCCTAGGTATACAACAGATGTTACTATGACCCTCAAGAGCTAACGCACTGCCTATTAAAGGGCATTTTAATTTGCCTCCCAGAAAAAGGAATTTGATGCATGGAATGGTACCTGTCAGGCCTACCCTAATATATCCTTGTGACAGGTGATGACGACTTGTGTGATGTTATTAACATTCCCTTAATTTATACCTGTGGGATCTAGAGACCAGCAGCCTTTTTTTTCCTGAAGGGGTCCTATGTCTGAAGAATTCTTTCCTTCACATGCTGGGAGCGGGTGGGAAAAAAAAAGAAACATCATTTACAAACTAACATAACTCAGCTGGTTTTAACAATTTTTTAAGCTGCTATTTTTCTCTGACTTAATTATTTTAGAGTATGCTTTTCTTATTTCTGTCCTTTTGGTCTTGAGCAAAGGCACATCTTAAAAATATCTAATCAATAAGGAAGATGCAATTCCATTAAGCATCAGTTCCTTTAATAGGACCTATTTTAGACCTAGACTTTCTGGAACTGAGATATCCAGTGGTTTATCAGAAATAATTAGACATTTTGAAGAAAGCATATTTACAGGTCCACAACTCCTTCTTTTGTGTGTGTGTGTTTTTTGTTTGTTTGTGGGTTTTTTTTGAGGAAGAGCCTCAAGCTGTTGTCCTGGGTAGAGTGCTGTGGCATCACAGCTCACTGCAACCTCCAACTCCTGAGCTTAAGCCATTCTCTTGCCTCAGCCTCCCAAGTAGTTGGGACTACAGGCACCTGCCACAATGCCCAGCTATGTTTTTGGTTGTAGTTGTCATTGTTGTTTGGTGGGCCCAGGCTGGATTCGAACTCACCAGCTCTGGTGTATGTGGCTGGTGCCCTAGCCGGTTGAGCTACAAGCACAAGCCCCACAACTCCTTTTTTGGATGTAAATTTATACAAAGCCATCCTAAGAACTCTCTTTAAGCTTGCCCATGACCTCCTCGTAGAAATAGAATCATCCTACTGTGCTTATTCAAGAAGTATATAGGTACAGAACCCCCAAAATAGTCATCATTAGAATCATTCAGGGGTTTTGAAGAATGTAACTTTCCAAACATAACTCTGTGTATTAGAAGGCATGTTCCCAGTTAAAGAAATCTTAGCAATTATTAATCAATTGTAAAACTTTTTACTGAGAGTTCAATTTTATGCCCAACACTGCTGGTATTAAAAAAAAGTCCTGCCCTTAAGAAATTTACAATCTCATTGGGGAAAACAGACTAGCCCGTGAAATAATTAAAGCACAATTAAACCTGAAATGCTGGGAGTTTAGTGGTAGTTTGGGGAGGAAAGGGATCCATCACCACGGGCTGATGTAGATATGAAAGCTTTTACAAGGGGTTATGCGTGAAGCCTTTGAAAGCCCCAGTTGAACTGCAAAGATATTTTCTGGGAGGGGCAGTGTTTTAAGTGCTCATTTCTTTTTAATGTCTTACCTATAAATTATGGATTAGACTGCTGAACACTGAGTTGTACTTGAAAGGAATAGGTGAACTTGGAGGGAGGGAAGGTCTGAGAGCTGGTGGCAGCACTTGAGAGAAGGCAAGCCTGGGGGAGAGTCCTAAGTGTTGGCAAAAGGGTATTGACTCTTGCTGGAAGTGGACAGAAAGACACAAAGATCACAAAGAAGGAGAAAAGAGACAATAAAAGAGGAAGTTTCCCTAAAACAATTTGTCCCTGCTCTAAAATTCAGGGCTAAATTTGCTGACCTGGTGTCTTAGTCCATTTAATGTTGCTATAAAGGAATACTTGAGGCTGAGTAATTTTTAAAGAAAGGTTTATTTGGCTCACCATTCTAATGGTTGGAAAGTTCAAGATCAGGTGGCTGAACCTGGTGGGGGCCTGAGGCTGCTTCCTCTCATGTGGAAATTGAGGGGGACCTTTTCTGTGCAGAGATTGCAGGGTGAGAGAGGAAGCTAGAAAGAGGGGGAGAGAGGTGCCAGGCTCCTTTTAACAACTCGCTCTGGAGGGAACAAACAGAGAACTCACCCCTGAGGGAGGGCATCAATTTATTCATGAGGGCCCACCCCCATGACCCAAATACCTCCCATCAGGCTCCACCTCTGACACTGGGGATCAAATTTCAGTATGAGGATTAGAGGGACAAACATCCAAACCATAGCACCCACCACTGACTATAAAGAGGTTGGGAAATATTTTAGCCCCTCTTGTCATTTCAAATAACCCCAAGTCCTAGGGCACAGTCACTATCTATAGAGGGGCTTTTATGTTCCCACCTTTTTCTTTTCTTTTCTTTTCTTTTTTGCTAATTCTTGGCCTTTGAAAGACTAGAGAACATGATGGGGAAGGCCTGAGCCACAGCAGCCAACTCACTCAAAACTTCAGAGAAACCCATGAGAGTACACAGTATGCAATCAATAATAATAGTAACCATTAATAGAACAAGATCTCTGTGCCTGAGATGGCTGTATACATTTAGATTCAGTATGTCATTTGATCTTCAACGTCACTCATGGAGACTAGTGTTATCCCCCTGTACAGATGAGAAAAGTGATGTTCCCGGAGCTTCTGGGAAGTATTAGGATGAAGTCTTTAATTCATCCATTGAATGAGCAACGGAAAGAATCAATCACAGGAATAAAAATCACCAGCATCATCAAGGTTTGAAAAATGCGTAGCACTTTTTAATACATCATTGCCTCTCTTACATCTCACCGCAACTGGGTGAGGAAGACATTTGACTTTCTCCTTCTCCAGATAACAAAATGCTCACTCAGAAAGAATCTGTGACTCAGCCATGGTTTCTCAGCTGGGAAGAATAGATTGACTCAAGATTCAAACTCAAATGTTCAAACTCCAAAGCTACCTCTGTTCTACCAAAGACTCCAAGTCCAGGAACAGAAAAGCAGTCTGAAGCCTGGAAGGAAAAAAAAATGCCCTCACATGGATGAACACACAGTATGACTTAAAGAATTGGCCCAACATTCCTGTGCTTGTCCCCAGATCTCCATGATCTTACATACAAAACCTGCCTTTTTTCTAAAAGAGAATTTTTTCTTTAATCCTATTGGACAGCAAGGAAGGTGAGCACAGGCAGAGACACCACCTACCCTGAAAGTGATCTTGAGCAGGAGAAAATCTTAATCATAGTGACCTCAAGAATTAGTTGAGGAGAAGCCAGCAGAGTCCTTGGGGGTTGAGCACAAGAGGAAAGGCAGCATAAGGGAACAAGAACAGACTTGAAAGGTGGCATCAGGGCTGAGCTACAGAGGGACCTGCCTGGGCCCTGCCACTGGGGATGTCACCATGGTAGTGAGGCCCCTGGGAACAGGGCCTCTTCAGCCAAGCTCCTGGCAGCCACCCTTGCAAAGCCAACCTGTTTCCTGCAAAGACTGTGTGGAAACCATTCTGATAATGCAGTTCCTGGCTGACTTTGCCATTGGGAGCTCCATGCCGATCCCTTGAGCCAGACTTTCTTCAAATGGAAGAACGGGAGGAGTTGCTGCCATGGCAACACAGTTCCCCTGCCCATTTATACCAGCCGTGTTCTGGGGGAGATCCCTGGAGGAAGTGGTTCCCCACCTACTTCACCAAGGCGGGGAAATCGCCAAGGACGCACAGATGGAGAGGAGCCTTGGGGAATGTTTCCTCTAGCCTGAGATGGCTGCTCAGGTTGCCGTGGCAACCAGATTCCTTGCCCACCAAACCATGAAGGAGGGGGATTAGCCTAAAACTGCAGGGCTCCGGGGGACCCTGCCTGTGTCCGCACAGCTCCTGGCCCCAACTCAGGTTGGGCTCTGGGACAGTGGATTCTCTGTAGATGAGGGGCATCCCTGGAACCCAGCCATCTCCTGCGATGTCTGTAAGGACTGACTGAATATTAGCTCCTTCCATGAAAGGACAGTGATAATGCCATTCAGGAGAATGGAAGGAATGCCTAAAGAAGACGTGGATGGTTGCAACCAATCTCAACAGTAGCTTTGTCATCAGAAAGCCCTTGAGTTGCATGTATCACACAAAAATTTTCTTATTTTTGTCTCTGTTCTTAAGTTCTCTGGGGTAAATTCCTTAACTTGGTGTTTTTCAACCTTTTTCATTTCACAGCACACTTGAACCTACAGTTAAATGTTCATGGCACACTTAAACAATGTTGATTTAACAAAAAGAGTCAAAAGAATATACTTCATGTGCTTTGAACTTCTTTTGAAAATAATTTAATTAATGATCTTTAAAATTTTTTGCAGCACACCTACGATCCTCTCATGGCACACCAGTTGAAAAATCACTACATTAGGTTTGGCACCCATAGCTCAGTGGTTAGGGCACCAGCCACATGCACCGGGACTGGAGGGTTCAAACCCAGCCCGAGCCTGCCAAACAACAATGACTACTACAACAACAAAAAATAGCTGGGCATTGTGGTGGGCACCTGTAGTCCCAATTACTTGGAAGGCTGAGGCAAGAGAATCACTTAAGCCCAAGAGTTTGAGGTTGCTGTGAGCTGTGATGCTCCGGCACTCTACTGTGGGCAACAGAGTGAGACTGTCTCAAAAAAAAAAAAAAAAAAGAAAAAGAAAAGTAAATCACTGCCTTAACTAATAGTAATACCTAATACCCAAATAGGTGAGTTTTGCCTCCCAGGGGGGTAAAGAAATGGAAAAGGAAGCTCAGAGTCACTGTAGGAGAAAACATCCTGTCTTTCCAATAGGTTCAAATTTTAATATCCAAGTTATGAGAATGGATATGATATATATGATTCCATTTTAGTCTAAACCATGAAAGAAATGGAACAGTGAATGGAAATAGAACTATTTGTGCAGCTGAAAGCCATGAGTTCAAGAGCCCAAACACTGTGGAGAACAAGTCGGATTTGCTGAAAGCACAGCCTTTGGAATCAGAAACCCGAGGGACTACATCCTTCCCCATTATTATTGTCTCCTACTCCCATCCAGAGACTAATTCGAGTGAGGAATGAATAAGCCACGTTGATGTATATTTGATTGGTCTTTTTTGTTGCATTTCCTCTAGTTACGTTATTTTCATTCCCATCTGAGTACAGGAAAATAACACACGATGGCAGTGGGTGGTAAATTAAACCAGCTAACAGGCCACATGGCTAAATTTGCATTAATAAGAAGAAGAAATTAAATTTATTTTACTGTCATTTTACCATCCAAGAATTACAGAGACGTGGCACAGTGGCCTCAGGACAAGATGCTGGCTGCAGATGACGTTTTATGCTCCTTGCTGGCCACACCACCACAGTGAAGTAGATGTTATCAACCCCAAGTTGCAGTTGATAGAACTGAGGCTAACAGAGGGTAAGCAATTTTTGCCTAACACCACTTGGAAACTAAATATAAAATGCCCAGACAATGCCCCAAACCAGTCCTGGGTACAGAGCAGGTGGTCTTTTTAGTTTTCCTAGTGGTTATGAATACAGAGGCTGCCTATGTCACCTGTGGCATCTGGATTCATTGGAACAGGATAATAGAAATGAAGGGAATTATTATTATTATTAATTCCCTTCCCAACACTTTTCCTTTGGTCTCAAATCCTCCAATAATGTCACTATTTGCTCTACCAGCTTCAGGCCACCCCTCCCATGAGCCCCCTTCTGCCGCAATGTCCTGTTTGTGTGATGTGATCAGCTCTTAAATTCCACAATCTTTCTATGATCTACCTTTCATTCCAGTATGTTTAGAGGACTTATTCTTACATGGGCAAAGCTAGTTTTATTTCATCTGCTATGATAAGAAGGAATCTGAAAACAAAAGGAAAAAGAATTTTTAAAAGAGAGAGAGATACACATCTCTTAGCAACCATACAAATCCGCTGGGAAAACAAGCATAATTCAGGTCAATAGCCGATCATTTTATCTATCCAACTATCTGTGTAAAATTATTCAACCTCACTAATCATTAAATCTGCAAGTTAAAAATCAGACACCATTTCTTCTTATCTATTTAATTGTATTTATTTGCAGAGGCATGTCTACAAGCCTACCCACACGCAGACACACACAAATAGCACTGATGATGTTGTGGTAGGACTAGGTCCCTGCTCCTCTGATGATGGGCTTCCCACCACCCCAGGCAGGATCGATCTGTCTATCTGTCTATCTATCTATCTATCTATCTATCATCTATCATCTATCTGTCTATCTATCTCCAGAAGTGCTCTTACCACTTGGCTCAGTGATTACCCTTCTAGAAATATACCCTAAAGAAAGAAATTGAGAATGAGAGATTTACCTAAAAGCTATTTGCCATTGCTTTTTTAATAGTAAAAAGCTATAAAAACAACTGAAATGTTGCCAAGTAAAGGACCAGTTAAAAATATTGGTACAGTCATCAAATCTTATGGACTATTATGCGGCTATTAAAAATTATGTTTCTAAAGGCCAGGTGAGGTGGCTCACACCTGTAATCCTAGCATTCTGGGAGGCTGAGGCAGGTGGATTGCTTGAGCTTAGGAGTTGGATAACAGCTTGAGCAAGAGCAAGACCCTGTCTCTAAAAATAGCCAGGTGTTGTGGTAGGCACCTATAGTCCCAGCTACTTGGGAGGCTTAGGCAAGAGGATTGCTTGAGCCCAAGAGTTTGAGGTTACTGTGAGCTATGACGCACAGCACTCTACTGAGGGCAACAAAGTGAAACTCTGTCTCAAAAAGAAAAGAAAGAAAAATTAATCAGACATTGTGACAGCCACCTGTAGTCCCAGCTACTTGGGAGGGTGAGCAAGGGGATCACTTGAGCCCAAGAGTTTGAAGTTGCTGTGAGCTATAATGTCACCGCACTCTACCCAGGGCAACAGCTCAAAAATAAATAAATAAAGTTTCTGAATAATATTGGAAGACATCAGAAAATGGCCACCTAATAGTGCTAAGTGAAAATATAATAAACAGGATACAAAATTTTATGCATAATGTAGTTCCAATCTTGTAATAGGAATCATATATATTTATTATAGCTTTGTGTATCTACTGAGATTTTGTCAAATATTTATAGTTCTTCTTTTAAGAAAATATGATGTGGAAGAAAAGATACTGGTATTTTGTATGTATTTTTTTCTGTATTATTTAAGGTCAGAATAACTACTTCTACAACCATAAGAAAAAAATTAGGCTAGGTTTAAAAAAATGCAAAGCAAAATAGTAAATGAGAGTGGCTACAATAGTTCATCGCCAAACTTTCCTGCCTTTCCTTATCCCCATAAATGGAGCTCATTGAGATTTGAGAGAACAGTCCAAACTTTGAGTGCTCACATTAATGAGAAATCCAGTGACTCTTCTCCCTAGCCTCCTTGACACAGATTTCTCCTTAAGAGTCACAAAGGAACACCACTAGTTACTTGAATAGGAACTTTAAGACCTGTAATATTGTGTACAGGTGTCAAAATATCACATATACCCCCAAATATATACAATTATTATGTATCAATAAAAAATATATATATAAAAAAAAATTTTAATATTATATCTAACAGAAGCTGTCTTGAATGAGGCTGTTACCCTTTCAAAGGAGGAGGAAGGCTATGTCATGATGCCCTAAGTACCTATTTCTAGCACTTTCCTTTGTGTAAGTAACTGCGTGGCTAGATTACCAGCAAAAGAATCTTAGGAAAAGGCACCAGCAATAAGTCATCAGTCACACCAGGGGGTGAAAGATCAAAGAAAGTGTATGGGAGAGACATGAGAGACTGCCCGACAGAAAACAGGCCTTCATATATCAACCTCCTCCCCCACCAGTACTGGGAGTAACTCATATCCTGTGACATTGCTTTCCCTCCTTGATTATCTCAAATACACGAAAATATGATCAATCAGCCTTTCAGAAAAATACCAACTAATGAACCACATTTCCTTTGCCTTCATTTGTCTATCTTAGCCATGTCAACACAAACCTTCCTGAAACAGAAGCCAGCAAATTCCTTGAAACATTTTTTGCTGGGTAGCCCTTCCCATCTTCCCTTTGCCATTATTTTCTATGTCATTCACGAGAAAAAGAAAAATGTATCACAGTTCTTTTCCAACGGATAATGTTTGGGTTAGTGTGGAGTTTTTTTTGTTGTTGTTGTTCCCCCTCCTTTTTAAAAAGCTACCTTTCCCAGTTGGAGTTACTTCCCTCACAAACTAAAAATAGCTGTTTTGCTGCTATTAATGAGAACTGGAATTAAAATGTGCTCCATCTATTTTGATAATCTATTCGCAGGCATAAAGAAATATTCAAGGAGGTTCATCATCGTGAGGGAAAGATCAGAAAAGCCGTCACTTTCAAGGGCAGTAGTTATTAAATGCTTCCACACAGGTGATCATTCCCCCAGCATTCACGTTGGCCTGATTCAGTTTAGCTAAATTGAAGCATCTGTAGAGCAACATGAGCAAAGCCTGTAAGATACAGAGGGAGTGCTGGGAAGAACTTAGACTTGAGTGGTATGCCGGCCGAGGCCCGCCCTCGGAAAGGCAGGGTTAGCGGGAAATTCCTAGGTCCTGAAATCCTAGCGCAGGTGAAGGGAGGTTTCACATGCTATAGGGAAGGTGCATGACAAGGAAAGTTGCATGAGTGTGGCACAGAAAAAAAGGTAAGACCCAGTCCTCAAAAAACAGGCCTTGAAAATGTGCCTTTGTTGAGTAGCAGAACAGAATTCACATCTTACTTGGTAAGGTAAATTGTTTCTGGAAGCTGATGGAGCCTTTTAAGATACAGATAAATTCCTAGGTGCCCTTTCGAGCTGATTTTCACCCTGGGAAGACTTCTAATCATCATAGCAGAGGAAGTGGGCACCAGGAAGCCAAGGTGTATGTCTTTGGTAAGAAAAACATCACGCAGAGAGAGTCTGAAGCATTTTTATTAAGCCACAGCTTCAGAGGTACCAAAATAATAGAAAAGTCAAATTTTATTTAAAATATGCAACTGTAGGAAACCTTCGGTATGACTTCCAGATCCTCACAAATCCACTGATTGCAGAAAAGATTCTAAAAATATTACAGTTCTATGGGAGAAGTCTGGGAAAATCCTTAATTAAATCTTGGGATGCAGATGATGACAGAACCCAGAAGGAGGACAGACTCAGAGATCGCTGGGGTTGGTCGTACGAAGGAAATGATGTGGGGAATTTTATCTTCACTGTGTTGGAAACGTAATTGGCAGAGATGGAAGCCCCTGTGAATGGCTATAGCAGGTGTGGGTGAGAAGCCCCACAAGCAGCAGGTGAGACCACTTAATTCGCAAACCTGGAAAGGAGCAGTACCAGATCAGAACCAGTCTTGGTCTTGAGACCCTACCTGCTCTGGGTTAGATTAGGAGTCCAGACCGTTCTGAGTACTCCTACATTTCCCCTCTACAGCAAAGTCTGCCCTCCAGCAATCTAGGGTCTCTCAGAAACCCCGTTGCTCAGGAGAGACAATGGCATCCTCAAGATTCCTGTGATTTGCCCAGCACTTGGGAATCCGAGGCAGGTGGATTGCCAGAGCTCACAAGTTCGAGACCAGTCTGAGCAAGAGTGAATATTTTTTTTCCTCTTAAAAAAACCCAAAAAACTGGGCATTGTGGCGGGCACCTGTGGTCCCAGCTCCTTGGGAGGCTGAGGCAAGAGATTCACTTAAGTCTTCATACAATAACTAAGAAAATGCCATGAAGGCTATGTTAAACAGTTTGATGAAAATATTTCAGATTGTATATGAAACCAGCACATTGTACTCCTTGGTTGCACTGATGTACACAGCTGTGATTTAATAATAAAAATAATAAAAAAGAGATTGACTTAAGCCCAAGAGTTTGAGGTTGCTGTGAGCTGTGACGGCACTCTACTGAGGGTGACAAAGTGAGACTCTGTCTCAAAAAAAAAAAAAAAGGAAAAGAAAAAGATTCCTGAGATTGGAACATTTGGTCAATAGGCCTCCATCTCTAAATTCCTGTTTGGATGTATATTTAGCTGGTCCAAAAGCGGGAATCAGAGATTGAAGAACGAAGTGAACAATTTGCAATGCTCATAAAAGAGTTGGGCAAAGAAAGGAAGCATGTGGTGTAGAAAAGCATTAGACATTAGAGATAAGATAGAGATAACGGGATCTAGTTTACACATTACATGGAAGGCAAGCAATTAGAAACGACAGGTATATTTTTCTCTTCCTGTCTACTCACATCCAAAAGATGTAGCGTGATCCTAAATGCGTGATCATGTTCTCTGCCATGACCGACAGAGAACTCAATCCCCTTGTGTTAAATATGAATGCACAGCGTGAAAAATAAAAATAAAGAAATAAATAAATCTGAACGTGGGGAAAATGCTGCCCAGAGAAGGAGGGAAGGGGAGTGGCAGGCTGGATGTCATCACTTGCCTGCCCTGGAAGGGCAGCTTTGCCATGGCCCATGATTCCAGGCGGCTGATACAGACCAAAGGAGTTTAATTTCAATAGACCAAGATTCAGAGAGCACCTACCAAGCCAAGGGCTGGAGGCTGTGAAAAATGCAAGGATGGTTAAAATAGGACTCTCCCCTCCTGCTGTTCACAATCATAGTGGGAGCCAGATCCAAATAAGAATAGGATATAAGTAAACCCAGTGCTTAGGGTTGTAAAAGACCCAGCTTAAAAGGTGCCAAACCATTTATTCAGGAGGAGAACAGCCATCTTTTCAAATGTAAGTAGTAGCTTTCAGCCCTGGCAGAGCAGACATCACTTGTGGTCTTGGGGAGGGAGGGACTGCTAATTAAAAACATCAAATCTCAACCTCCTTTTACTCCCTGGTAAGCCACCATTCAATGTTTCCCATCTCAGAAGGCTTTTTGGTGTCTCCAGCAGGTGTAAAGCCAAAGAGTACAGACTCAGATGCAAAGACTCCCTGGATTACCAAACTGTGATTCCACCATGTACTTACTGTGTGACCTTGGGCAAGCTGCTTAACCTCTCTGTGGCTGTGTTAGCTTGTCTTTAAAAAAAAACACATGGCTTCTTCACCACATTGCTGAGGGAATTAAGGGAGCCAATACGTGCAAAATTTAAGAGTGCCCGACCCATAGGAAGTACCAGATAAATGCTTGCTACGTTCCTTCTAAAGGCCCCTAATTAGAAAGTCCTTACTATTTCTCATCAGCCAGTACCTTCTCAGCAATGAGCAAGAAGATGAATAGGTTTAATAGGATGGATGTGGAGAGAGAAATGGAGTTAGGTGTTAAAGAGCAGGAAGAAACGAAAAGCTGTCAGCTTTCCAATGCTGCCACCATGGCGACTCAGGGCTGGGAACAGGCACACAGGGAAAGCACACTCTCATGCCAGGGTCATGCAAGCACAGGGCCACCTGTGTCCAGGTTGGCACTCTCACCAACCTCTTTGAAGGAACAGGAAAGGATATGGACAAATGTATGACAGAAATAAAGACAAGTCAGCCGACTAGGTATTCACCAAACATTCTGTAAAATTATAGCCAGTGCCAGAGCCTAAGAGTGGCGTCTACACCTCAGCACCTCTGTCCTCATCCGCAGTCCATTCTACGCACAGGGCTTGGGTGGGGACCCCCTGAGAGAACTGCCCACCTACAGTGCCTCTGGGGGCCTGGAGTTGGGAGACTGCTGGGTGAGCAGCAGGGAGGGGTGAAACTTCATTTAATCTGCAGAAGCATTGCTCCCTTGTCTGTGCACAGAATAGTTCTAACCATCATCTCAAGCCTATAACCTGGCATCCATTCTGTCCCAAAGCACTGCTTCTGTCCCCAACAGGCCACTGGCTATCTGAAATGTCTAGGCACCCCCTAGTGGTAAAGACTTGTGCCATGGCTGGAGAGAAGGCTGGGTCCTGGAAGGCAAGATCCTGAAAGGTGATGGGAAGAGTGTTTAGAAATGTGCCTTTTTCCCTTCCCTGGCCCACGCTCACCTCGCCAACAAGCATGCCAACGCTCCCTCTACAGGGCCACCCCGTGACCTCTCTGCCAGACAACGTGCTGGTGGATGAGATGCTTGCTGAACGAAGAGACCAAATTTAATTCTCTGCTTGTTTTTATTAGTAAACTTTCTAGCCCTTGTCAAATCTTCTTTTTAACAGTTTCTGCATCAGGCCACAGACACAACCTCCGTGCATGCTGACCTTGTGATTTCTCAATTACTTGTCCAGGAACAAACTGGAATGTCTGAAGATGGAATGAGGTTCCCTCTTCCTTTGTCCTGCTCCCCCTCTCCCCTCCTCCCCCCGTAGCAATGAGGGGACGGCAGATGAGCCTTCCAGGCCGGCCTGAGTAGGATTCCCTGTGGGTTAGCCCATTGGTCCTTGGTGTCAAGGCTCAGATTGATTCATAGATTTAACTCATATTCATACTTAATAGTAATTAAATACACTGATCACTTGAAGGAGTATTATATGGTGGATAAGGGGATAGGCTCTAATGCCCGGACTACCCAGATTCAAACCTTCATCTTCATCACTGAAGCTGTGTGACCTCAGGAAAAGTGTCTCAGTTTTCTAATCTATAAACAGGTATAATATTAGTAACTACCTGATCGGACTACCCGGAGGACTAAATGAGTTAAATATGTAAAGTCCTTAGAATAAAATCTGACACATTATGAGTACTGTGTTAGTTATTACATCAGTTATTATGAAAGTTGTTATATGTGCCAAACATATCAATTATTATTGTGCACTATTATATATTTATTTTATATATTTATCTCCTTCACAGTCCTATTGTTATCCCCATTTCTCAGATGAAGAAACTAAGGCAGAAAGATGCTAAAGGGCACACTGTAAGTGGCTGAGCCAAACAGGGGCCCGATCAATCACAGGGGTTCAGTGATTCACAGGGTAAAGTTGTCTAAACAAATACGTATGAGAAAGTGTATCTGAATCGGATGTTGTGTGGTGGATAACACAGGGAAATCTACTGAAGAAGGAGGTGTCAGAAATCCTTCATGGAAAAGGACTTGCCCAAGCTGGCTCCCAAAAGACGGACAGAAAGAGGCAGAGAGGGGAGAATGGAGGAACTTCTTGAGCAGAAGCAAAGAAGTGTGAGGCCACAGGGTGTGTTCTGGAGCCACGGTGAGTGTGGCTGTGATGAGGAGCAGGATGAGATGGGAATGAGAGGAGCGGAAGAGTTAGCGCCCAGGGCCCCACACATGGACACTGAGGAACCATCAAGTCTTAAAGAGGGAAGTGACACAAGAGAACCCGAAAATCTACTTCTCTGCTCTCTTTTACTATAATTGATAAAAATCTTGATGTGGGCAGGCATGGTGGCTCATGGATAGCACCCTGGGAGGTCAAGGTGGAAGGATCGCTTGAGGCCAGAAGTTCGAGACCAGCCTGTGCAAGAATGAGACATCCCGGGCGGCGCCTGTGGCTCAGTCAATAGGGCACCCCCCCCAGATACTGAGGGTGGTGGGTTCAATCCCGGCCCCAGCCAAACTGCAACAAAAAAAATAGCTGGGTGTCGTGGTGGGCGCCTGCAGTCCCAGCTACTCAGGAGGCTGAGGCAAGAGAATTGCCTAAGCCCAGGAGTTGGAGGTTGCTGTGAGCTGTGTGACGCCACGGCACTTTACTGAGGGCCATAAAGTGAAACTCTGTCTCTACAAACAAAAAAAAAAAGAATGAGACATCCCTCCCTACCAAACATAGAAAAGTTGGCTGGGTGTGGTGCCTCACCTGTAGTCCCAGCTACTCAGGAGGCTGAGGCAGGAGGACCACTTGAGCCCAGGAGTTTGAGGTTGCTGTGAGCTATAATGATGCCATGCACTCCAGCCTGGCAGCAGAGCCAGACTCCTTCTTTTAAAAAGGAAAAATAATAAATACTGAGATGTGGACTAGTAGTTTTTTGTTTGGTTGTTGTTGTTAGAATACACTGGCCCTGAGATTTAGAAGTGTGGGAAGTTAGTTTCTCTGCCCCATCATCCTTTTTTCTAGTTGGTTATTACCAGTTCTAACCTGGTTGGAGATGAAATTAGAAACAAAATAGAAAAGAACAACCAAATTCCTATCTCCCTCGACACCTTCCCCCACCAGCCTGAATGAAAGCTACATAAAGCAGTCTCCCCTTAAAGATGCCAGTAATTCCAGACTAATAATGGCCTCTGTCATGTTTTCTGCCTAACACTATTGTGACTTAACCCATTTACAATTAGAGACGACAATTCCAGGATCAAACTCTGTCCTAAAGGAGTTTATAAGCTGTTCGGTCAAAGTCAAAATTAGGAATAAAAGAAACTGGGGTACCCATCACTCCATTGCAACTCAGCAGACCCCCCTCCTAAGGAAGAGAACTTTTCCCCTGGCAATCTCCAGATAAGACAGAGCACCAGTTAAGACTTTCCTCGGCTGAGCCCAGTGGCCACCTGCACAATAATAGAGGTACAGATGGTAAAAGTACTTAAGGTTTCCAGACTGAACCCCAATTTCCACATCAAATGGTAATGCCTTGTCAATGAAAAATAAGCCATACTCAGAAAATAATTTAAGGAGGTTCGTTCTGAGCCAAATTTGAGGACCGTGACCCGGAGCCACACCCAAGGAGCCTTGAGCAAGTGGACTCCCGGTGGTGGGGTTACAGTTTGGCTTTGTACATTTTAGGGAGACAGGAGAGGTGGAATCAATAGCGGAAAACATACATTGGTTTGGCCCAAAAAGGTGGGACCTCTGGAAGGGGGAGAGGCCTTACTAGTGATAGGTGGGTCTAAAGATTATCGAGCTGACACATGGCTGACAGAGTTAGGCTTTGTCTAAAAGACCAGGAGTCTGTGAAAAGAAATGCTTAAGATGAAGGGTCTGTTAATTAGAGACAAAGGGCAGGACAGACTCACGTGGTTTGTTATGTCTATTGAAGGCCTGCAGGTGGGTCTTGCTTAACCTTGGGCCTGTCAGCGAGGCCTGAAGGACTTCTCTAAGAAGAGGAGATGGTCGTGATGAGGCTGTCTCATCCCCTTTCCCATGGCTAGCAACTCAGTTTTAGGATCCTCTTGGCTAAGACGGGGTCCGTCTACCACTTAGGGGAACGCTTAAGATTTTATTTCAGTTCACAGCCTCATGACAAACCAGGGAAGATGACAGGTTCTCACATCATCGCATTTCTCCATAAAGTGAAGTTCCACAGCAAGATAAATATAAATACAAAAGAAATCGTAGTTATCATGTGAAGAACCAGAAAAAGAGTAACCCTTTCCTTGACTTGATTCCCATGTGTTCTATGAGTAAGATTGATAGCAACGACGGTGATGGGAAAGATGGAAAGCACTTTCGGGGAATCCAAGATCAACCAGGATTCTAGGCTCGTCGTCGGCTATGAGTTTTCTCCTGTCTCTGACTGACGTCTTGCCGTGGCTGTCAACCCAAGATGGACATTAGAATTACCTGGAGAGCTTTTAAAACTTCCCCGGGGTAGCAACCTCACAAATTAAATCAGAATGTCTCCAGGAGAGACCTGGGCTCCTGTATTTTTATAAGAAATCATTGTTACAAAACATTCCTTTATAAACTGATGGCAGATATGCGATGACATTTCTAGGCTATCTCGATAGTGAGCAACAGCATGTTCCCATCAGAACAGGAGTGAGATGAGAAGTAGCAAGACCAGGGGTTTCAAGCCAGCTCTTCGTGCTCAAGCCACTGATCCTTTACTCACCAGTTGCATGGGCAAGTTGCTCAACCTCAGGAAGAGGCTTCTTCAATTGCAAAATAAGGTGATGTGTCCCATTTGGAAGACTGTGGTGGGAACAAAATGCATATGCAGGACTTGACACACAGTAGGTGCTCAACTAAAACTGGGTATGCAATAACTATCCCTGGAAAACAAAGAGTAATGAAGAATCAAGACGTGTGTGGCAGCTCAGGCACCGCTGCTCTTGATATGAGAGTTGCAACTTCACCAGGCAAATTGTTTAAACATTCTGAGTCTAATTCCTCATAAAATGTCTATAAATTGAAAAGTTTGAGCTAGAGGTTCTTTGCTGTAACCTTGGCCTCTAACATTCTATTGTGTTCAAAAAGTAGCAATGGCCTGAGAAGGTTAAAACTCTCATCAGGAACTTAGTGACTGAGGGAAAGAACTGAGGATGAGAGAGCCCTGGGGGACTTAGCTCAGAGGCAGAGTTCAGCACTTCCCTAGCATCTGAAACAGATTGCTTCTCTGGCCCTAGCTGTTCTGTATGGTCCCATTTATCTGGTCTAATTATCAAGCATTGTTAATTAGTGACCTAGGCTGGGTGATATAAAATGTTCATTAAGTACAAATCAGAGGTGCAGATTCTACCTGATACTCCAAGGCCAACAGAGAGGAGGCTGCAAGTTCTCTGCACCTCCATTTCCCAGCTATAAAAGAGAGTAACGTGATCTACCTTTCGTATACTTCCCAGCAATCTTGGAAAGGCAAACGATTTTCCCTTAATAAAATAAACTTTGAGGAAAAGAAAATAGACGTGCTCTGAGTCAACTCCAGTCAGGCTTTAAAAGACTAGAAATGTACACTGTTCCATTTAAATGAGATCTTCAATTAAAAAAAAATCCAATTACTGTCGCATACTAGAGATGGTCTCAGAAAGCTGATAGTGGTAATGCCAATTACTAAAACTGAAAGCACAATATAAATAATTTGCCCCTCTTAAAAAACATCAAACATGAGATTCCATCCCAGGGTTCTCCAACTTCCCTGATGTTCAGATAGCCCACCTTCGTCTAATGGAATGTATTACCAGTAAATTTGCATACATTAACATTATCAAGAATACGAAATGGTACTATGATTATATAAGCAGCCTCAGTTTAAACAGGCTGTCAGTCAACTGCCTCCAGGCTTGGCCGCATCCAGTTTGTTGGCAGATAGAACATTCCAACCTGCTTTTCTCTGTCATGTAATTTGACAAACATTTTCATAAGCCAGGTGCCTTTTTGAGTTGTCACCTTGTCTCCGGCATCTGCCTTACCCATCAAGTGGATAATGGGGACATTATTTCTGCAGCTACATAACCAAGCTAAATGAATATATAAATTCATTGTCAATTCAACTCTCCATTTCTTTTTCCAGCTGCTAATAGAGGGGGTAGAGTCAGTAATACGTAATGAATGGATGATGTGTGAGGTTATGTCTTAATAAATAACACGTGTCCGTGCAGACATTTACAGCCTGCAGTTATGAGAACACGGACAATTTAAAAGCATACACAACACATCGAAAAGCAAAAAGCCACTATTGTTTCATAATTTCCAAAAACCGATTATAAATATGAAGAGCTTTCTCTTAAAGGGATATTTTTAAAATGTATTTGCTATCAAAGCCAAATACAGTTACATATATCACAGAGTGGGTCCCCTAGTCACCCAGTGTGACACGATTTCATCACCTGACAATGACCTCATCTTCTTTAAGTGCCCAAGCTGGGACATTCTGCAGGAGAAGGCATTAGAGAGCATTTCATGTAAAGACTTTGCTGTATTTCAACATGAATGGGTATGGAAACAATGTCTATAAATTTGGATGTATTGAGTTTTTAAAAGAACTTTGGGACTGAGAGCTATCTGGTCACTCCTCTCCTTTAAAAAAAAAATAATAATGTTATCCAAACTTCAGTCTTGTGTATCATAGCTTTATGCTAAAGACAATGAGTTAAAAGGTAGCTTCATGGAACAGAAAAGAGTTTCACTCAGTGCAAAAAAGAACTCAGTGACGGTCTTCCAGAAAGGAAGACAGAGGGAATGTAGGTACTCAGCTGTAGCCTATAGCCAAATGTCAGTCAATGTTTATTCTACTGTAAGGACAAAATGTCTTTCTGGAAACTGACGCTTTAATAAAATGGGGGAGGGGACACTCTGGGAGGCCCAGACAGATGGATTGCTGGAGCTCAGGAGTTTAAGATCAGGTGGATTGCTGAAGCTCAGGAGTTCAAGACAAACCTGAGCCAGAGAGAGACCCCAACTCCAAGAAAAAAAAAAAAAAAAACAGCTGGAAATTGTGGTGGGTACCTGTAGTTTCAGCTACTTGGGAAGCTAAAGCAAGAGAATCACTTGAACCCAGTAGTTTGAAGTTGCTGTAAGCTATGATGGCACTCTACCGAGGGTGAAAAAGTGAGACACTGTCTCCAAAAACAACAACAACAACAAAAAAAAAAAAAAATTGGGGAGGGAAAGATGTTGGTGTCAAATGGTTAGTTTATACCTCTGAATGTGACCGGACCCTGCCTCAAAAGATAACACTGCCTTCCACATTTGAGGAGATTGTTCATTAGTGCAAACTGGTCCTGAATTTTGGGAAGGGCTGAGAGAATATAAAATCCACAATGTGGAAAGAACAGCCAAGGTAGAGACACTCCTGTCAAAGCAGAAGCCAAGCATCATTTCTTAGGCGACAGGCTGGGTCCGGCCAGCACTCACACACACAGAACATTATGCAAAGCAGACACAAGATGGACAGGTTGGCAGATATCCCAACAGCTCTGATTCTGCAGGCCTCAGCCAACTCATCTACGGAGGAGAAATTGTGTTAATTAATAGGAAATGTGTGTGAAGAAAATGGATGTCACACAGTAAATGCAACACTCTGCTCCAAAGTCAGCAGATTTGGATCTTTTGTAGGGCTGGAGCCTGGGACACAGAGCATCTCAAGCAAACCCTACCCTTTGCTTCCCTCCTGGTGCTGACTTTCCTGCCTCTGCCCCCTCTGGTTGTTCCAATGACCCTGAAGTGACCATTCATTCCCTGCCTCTGTCTACAAAAGTTTATTGTGTATCTAAAATGTTCTATGTTTCACAGTCCAGGCCTGGTCCTAGGCTCTGGAGATATAGAAAAATCCAGTTCTTATCATCAGGAATTCACACTGCATCCTAGTTTAGCAGGAGAGGGGACCACTCTGTGTGTGAGCAGTTAAGAAAATGAGACAGGCTCTAATAGCCGCAGGAACATAGCAGAGACTTCTTGGAGACAAGGCTCCATCCACACTGCCTTCTCTGAGACCTGGCCATTCCCCACAATCCCTGGTGGAGGGACAAGGCCTTCCCTAGCCACAGTTGATGAGTTCCAAGCTACACACATGACCTGAGAGGGGCGGAAAAAGAGATTTTTTTTTGTCTGGAGAATTAGAGTTATAACCCAGAGAAGATTGTCCCAGGCATAAAGCTGAGAGATTCAGAAAAGCCAGGGCTGGAACAGCCAATGAGTCATTGTGGGATAAAAGTGCTAGGCACTAGGGACAGAGTGATCTGTGCAAGATGAAAACAGTGCAGCATACTGTTAGAAACAGACACAGCATACTGTCCCAGCTCTAAGTCATATATTAACAGTGATAAGATTAAAGCAAGACAGAAGTCCAGTAAACAGGATGTGTTAGTTCTAGTATACACTTAAAGAAAAACTACTTGACTTTTAACCTTTACCCTCTCTTTGAAGCTTTCCACAGTTCTGTATTTTCTCATGCCTGAGATTTCAATAAAAGCCAGTAAGGAACGTTAGAGGGGTCCTCACCCTTGTTTCTCCTTACAGAGTGCTTGCTGGTGTTGGCCTCCCTAGGACCCTCAGTTCAGTGCAAAGTGAACTGAGTGGGTGTTATTCATTTTGCATCAAGTTGCACCAATGAGTCGTAATAAGCAGGCAAACAATAGCTGGCTGTGGGGAAAGGGCAGAAAGAAGCTGCTACCCACTGGGAGGAGATTACCTTGATGTCCCAGCAGGGATAGGGGAGTAACTTCAGCCTCTGACTCACCCGCTCAGCCCCAGTAGGACCTTGCTGCACTCCCTGGTAACCAAGCCAAAGATGACAGAGTTCGGGGAGTGGGGAAAAGATGGTCAGTCCCACAGCAGATTTGCAAAACCCAGGGATTTAATTCCCCTCATCCCAACAGACAGTCCTGGAGATGTTGCCTCTGGGCCTACTGGCATTTACCATTCAGGCACTGAGGTCCTCTTTGCTGTTCAGCATAAAGGATGCAATGGATGGCTGAGGAACATTGTTTTTAGCTCTTGCAAGAAGACACGGCCCCTGTGACCTTGGCCTCATTCCTTCCAGCTTACCAACTACTGCCACTTCTGTTTCCTCCAAAATCTGGAAACATTATTGGATGGAAGCTTCCTGGGCACACTGTACCCAGTCCTCTGTGAACTCTGAGAACCTGTTCCTTCCAGAGCTCTGCTAATACCCCTTCATGCAATGCTTCCTAGTGAGGGTTCACAATCCCTCACTAGGAAGTTCAAAATCCCTCACTAGGAAGTGTGTTCAAAATCCCTCACTAGGAAGTGTTTTTTTGAGACAGAGTCTCACTCAGTTGCCCTGGGGAGAGTGCCATGGCATCATCATAGTTCACAGCCACCTCCGTCTCTTGGGCTCAAGCAATCCTCTAGCCTCAGCCTCCCATGGAGAAGATGGAACTACAGGAGCCAGCCACAACACCCAGCTAGTTTTTCCATTTTTTTAGTAGAGACAGTGTCTCGCTGTTGCTCAGGCTGGTTTCAAACTCCTGAGCTCAGGCAATCCACCTGCCTCAGCCTCGCAGAATGCTAGGATTACAGGTGTGAGCCACCCCACCCAGCCTGAAGCTGCTTTTTAATCTTCAGTCGTTTTTTTCATTTCTCATCCAAATGTTTATGTCTTGGTTTCCTAGTAATGAACTCCTTAAGAGCAAAGAGTGCATGTGCTGTTCTTTTTAAAGAATTACTATGTGATCACTTTAATGTGAGAATAAGGCCTTCAACCGAGTACCCTCCAGGGCCACCAGCTCCTCAGCTGGTCAGAACAGGTGAATGAAGGAGATCTCTACACCTCAGCTAGGCCATTCATTTGAGTAGAGCCCCTCCTCACCTCCACCTCAGGACAGGACTGAACTTCAAGGCCTGATTCTAGGCACAGGCAGGGAGAACTCATAGATTAAAAAGACCAATCTATTTTAAAAGACCCAGGAACATGAACTTGATTCACGTCACATAGCTAGCAAGTGGCAGTAGCCAGATCTATTGCATTTATCAAGTAGGTGGCTCCCTTGGTGGGGGGGAGGAAGAGGAAGGAAGAAGGAGGAGGAGGAAGTCTCTTACCCTTTCTCAACTTCTCTTTTCCAACTCCTGGAGCTGTGGGGAGCCGGCCTTCTGCTTTCAGATGCTAATTAACCATGCTCCTGGGCAGAGTCCAGCTCAGCAATGACCTCAAGTGACTGGACTCGGGGCTTCTCTAGCCTTTCCGAATTTAAAGCCCTTCCCTTCAATCTCCTCCCCTGTCCAAAAAAAAACAGCTCCAGGCTGCATAAATCCAGGCAAGCTCCCTTCTCCCCACTCCCAGCCTTCCCCCACCGGAGCTCCTTCTGGCCTTTCACACACCACAGCTCACAGAAGCAGCTCCTGGTGGGGGGCGTCCCAGAGCCTGTCACTCCGCCCAAGTCCACCCTCAGACAAGGCATATTATGCAAAGCAGGCACAAGACAGACAGTTTGGCAGGAGTTCAGTCACCTCATTCATGGAAACTCTTACCCACGTCTAGGCAGAGAGGAAGTAGTGTGCTAATTAATAAGAAAGTCACACACTGAAGGTTCCTGCTGCATTTCATATCAAAGTTCTTCTCAGAATGCAGGCCGTGGAAGGGAGTCACTGAAATGGGGAGATGGGGGGCAACTGTTCAGGAAGAACTGGCCCTGCCTTCACTCTGTGTCTCTCAGTCTCCCCAACTGGTGAGCCTCTTTCCTACGCGTTGTCTCCCGCAGCTGCAGAAATGAGTCTTTGCAGAATATCCGGCTCCTGCAGAACCCACCTCTGCGGTGCTGCACAGCCAGCAGGCACAGCGCCTTTGGCTGCAAACACACAGGCTTTAAGGGGTGATGAGCGGCCTCTGGGTGTTTTGCCCCACTTGGCTCCCCATCCACCAGCCCTTCATAGAGCTATGGATTCACTGTGGTTATCCAGCCAGACTCTCAGTCTCAAAGGGCCGGATGTCAATTTCTGCTCCACTTGTCTGCCTCTCCCACCAGAGCATGTGCTCCTGTGGGACATAACCCTGCTCCCTCACTGGCCCATACTATGGGATTATTAAACATGTGGACAAAAGCATGGAAGCATGAATGACTAAACTCACCGGATAGGCTCTTATTAACTCTTTCAGATTAAAGTAGAAACTATCATACTCCAGGGTATATGCGTTCCAAACACTCTCATCATGACTGTGAAAATAACTACAGACTTTTAGGTACCAGGTAGCTGGAAAGAGTGTAGGGAAATCTCGTGGCACAACAAGGGCAGAAGAGCAGCAGGAGCCGTTGAGCCCCTGGTGTAAGCCTCCAGTCCCTGAGCCCTGGGTGGCAGACTGTACTGGTCTCTGGCCAGTTAGGAACTGAGCCAGGCAGCAGGAGAGAGCCGAGCTTCATCTGTGTTTACAGCCACTCCCGGTCACTCGCATCCCCGCCTGAGCTCCACCTCCTGTCAGATCAGCAGCAGCATTAGATTCTCATAGGTGCCTGAACCCTACTGTAAACTGCACATTCAAGGGATGTGGGCCATGTGCTCCTTATGAATTCTAATGCCTGATGAGCTGAGGTAGAGCTAAAGCAGTTTTGCTAGCACTAAGGGGTGGCTGCAAACACAAATTACCATTAGCAGACTGCATAGAGACCATAATAAATCAATTCCTTGCAAACTCACATCAAAACCATCCCCTTACAACCACCACCCTCACCATCCACGGAAAAAATTGTCTTCCATGAAACTGCTACCTGTTGCCAAAAAGGTTGGGGACCACTGGTATAAGCCACAAGGGGGACATTGTAGAGAATTTCAAACCAATAAGAAATCTGACCCAAACCACTCCACATTTTATTATCACCTTTGCTAGCAATTTTAAACCATGTCAAGGACAAAGTACCCCACTACTCTAAAAGACTCGTTAGCTGGTTTAAGATCTGAGCAACTGCTGCAGTTTATTGTTGAGTATCAGTAAGATATTTAAGTGTCAAATGATCACATTTTTATCACTTATCCTTAAATACACCTGTATTCTATACCAAAGTTAATTTGGAGATATTACAGTTACACAATTGGCTCCAGAACTTAGGCACACGCAGACCCAGGTACACATGTTCCATTGAAGAAGAAGTTTTTCCTCTTTTCAGACTGTTTCAAGTTCACTTTGGGTGAAGTTCATGTCTGCAGTCTCTGTGGTTTTACATGGCCTTGCAATTAAACTAAATTAATTTAGTAGATTCTAAATAAATAAGGATAGCACAATGATTAAAAATATGGATTTCAGTTTCAATTCTGTCGCTTGTGATCCCTTCTAGAGATTTTTTGGGTTTTTTATTATTTAATATTTAGATTTTATATGTTTAAATTAACTCTTGGTTGCTAATCAAAAGCAACCTGGAGTAATTATTTGGATTTTAAAACAGTGAAACAGAACAGTGAAGTGAAGCCATTCTTTTTTGGTAGGTGCAAACTTTAGATCATACATGGAGTATTTTACTGAATTTTGATACTGTCCTTTAACTTGGAGTTTATTCATTTTAATTGATAATTATTTTGGAAGTAGGGAATGAATTCAGAAAAAACAATTAGTGGCTTTCTAGAAATCTTTTCATTATATTAATATTCATTTAATAATTACTGGGAAATTATATCTATGAAATCTTATTATAACAGAGTATCATCAAAGGATTAAAGTTCAAACTGCTAGGTAGATTTTAAAAAATCTGTTGAATAGCTATAGTTTTTTCCTTTTATGTACTGTAATATTTATTCTAGGCTTTTATGGCTTTTTTAAAATTTTTATTGGCTTGAATATATAAACAAAGTTCAAGAAAAGAAAAACTTTACTATGTTTCTTTTCTGGTCATTACCATTATTCTTTTAATTTTACGATTCTTTCTGAAAACAGTTTTGTCGTATACAGGAGGTGATTATTAAAGTATGACCCACTCCAAATGTCAACTATGGCAGTAATGACAATGGGAAATTCAGGGCTCTGATATTGGACCACATGAGTAAAGTCCCTACTCCAGACCACCTCTGCCTCTACCCGTGACTCTGTGTTTACTTTCTACACAGCGTATTTCACTATCCGAAATTTTCTCTCCCCACTCCTCCACTCTCTCCGCCTTCCTTTCTCTCTCTTCTCCAACTGAAATATAAGCTTCAGAGAACAGAGACTGTGCTTATCTTTGTACTGTCCATAGAAGATGCTTAATTAATTAATTAAGTGACCTACATCAAAGGAAAACGTCTATTCTGATCTGGAAATGTTGACCCTCTGTATGGTACTGGGAGCCTGGGTGAGCTGACTTTCCCCTGGGGGCTGGCAAACTTCCACAGTCTTATCCTTTAATTAAGTTGCTATTTTTGCTTAGGGATGCGATGTTAGCTCCAGCCAAGTTGCTAAGGGCAACATACCTTTGCTTTTCCATCTTTTCCTACTCCTCTCAAAAAAAAAAGTACAAAAAGGTATTTTAAAAGCTTCAGGAGTGAAAAGTCCTTAGAGGAAGAAAAATGCCCCCAAACTATACACTTACATAATCCAGTCATATTTATCCAGATCTTACCTCAACAATTTAAACCATTTTTAAAGCAGAGGGGTTTTGTTTGTTTTTTGTTTTTGAGACCAAGTCTCACTCTGTTGCCCAGGCTAGAGTGCTGTGGCATCATAGCTCACAGCAACCTCAAACTCCTGGGCTTGAGTTATCTTCTTGCCTCAGTCTCCCTAATAGCTGGGACTACAGGCGTGTGACACAATACCTGACTAATTTTTCTATTTTTTTGGTAGAGATGGGCGTCTCACTCTTGCTCAGGCTAGTCCCAAACTCATGAGCTCAAGCAACTCACCTGCCTCAGCCCCCCAAAGTGCTACCATTATAGGTGTGAGCCACCATGGCCAGCCACATTAGCAAATTTTAGAGGTATTTGCTTCTCACCCATTTTTATATTTTATTATAGAGTTCTCGTGGGGAGAGAGAAAAAATCTTCAAGACATGAAGACATAAAAAAGATAGAATTTGAAGCATGTGATTTGCAATTGAAGATATTTAGACCAACAGGTCAGACCACAGATAACTTATCACGGCCCATACATCACTGTGCTTTCTCTTAAGGTGGGGCTGGGTGTGGGACAGGTGGTTGGACGATCACTAATTACATCCTTTCTTCCATCCCCACGTACAGCCAATCTCCAATTCTTACACACAATAAATAACTCTAAACTGTTTTTTAAATAAAATAAAATTTTAACACCCCCAGCTAACTGATTGGATCCCTTGTTGATCAAGGGGGCCAAGCTGTTGCTGGGCTGAGTTGCTGGCCGTGAGAAGGGAGTCAGACACCCTTTGTCATGCCCCTTCTCTTTCTGGAGGTATTCTTTGTAGCAATAACATACCAAATCATTAACAAGACTAGGACTGTTCAAGACAAAGCTTAAACACGCAGGCTGTCAATTTATTTAACAGAACACTTGAGGTTCAGTAAATATCGACTCGCTTGTCTCTGAGTAACAGACATCCTAATGTGAAAACATTCCAAGCCTGTAAATGAAGCTTTATTTCTTGTACCAATTTATGAGTCAAAGATTCTTTAAGCCCACCTATCACCTGTAAGCCCTTCCCAAGCCCCTTTGAGATGTCCCACTTTGGGAGACCGAACCAACAGGTGCCCTCCATGTCATGACTTAAGATCTTTTTTTGTTTGTTTGGTTTGGTTTTTTTTGCAATTTGGCCGAGGCCGGGTTTGAACCTGCCACCCTCGGTATATGGGGCCGGCGCCCTACTCACTAAGTCACAGGTGCCGCCCAATGACTTAAGATCTTACATGTAATTCCAGTCTCTGTGAATGTATCAAATGAAACTGTACCGGCTACTGGGGGCACATTTTCTCAAGACCCCTTGAGGCCATGTGCTCCATCTGGGCCAGTCACACACATCTAGCTCCGAATAAATCTCTTCAAATTATTTACAGAGTTTGGGGTTTTTTTCCCACTAACAAAAGTCTCTCTAAGATAACACCACTCTTTCTCGTCCCTCATCTTCCACTTAATGACCTAATAAAACCAGCTCTTGTACTTCTCCAAATGCCCATGAGGTACCTCACTTGCTCACCTCTGCGTCCCCGCATAGGCTGACCTTATGGCCATATTCTTATGCCCAGCCTCTGTTTTCTAGCTGATTCCTATGAAGACTCAATTTAAGGGTCTCTTCCTCCAAGAAGCTGCCTCTGAAACACCCAGAAGACTATTAAGTCACTGATTGCAGGGCTCACCTTTCCTTAAAGTCAAGAATTCTGGGTTGGGTGCCAACAATGTGCATTTCTGACAAATTCCTGATGCGGTGCTGCTGTTCAGGAGACAACATTCTGAAAACCGCTCATCTACGAAGGAAAAGGGCTGCAGGTTCTCAGCGGCCATGGCTTTGTTGTCCCTTTGGGGAGGGCATCAGCTAGAGGACAGTCAGGGTCTCCTAAAGCAGCAGGCCCCAAACTTTTTTGGCAGCAAGATGACTTTTCACAAACCAGAGTTGCGGTTGCACTAGATTCTCATAAAAAGCAGGATCTAGATCCTCCCATGAGCAGTTTACAGTAGAGTTCAAGATCCTATGAGAATCTAATGCGGCTGCTGCTGTGACAGGAGGCAAAGCTCAAGTGGTGAGTGATGGGGAGCCGCTGTAAATACAGATGAAGCTCACGCACTGCCACTCACCTGCTGCTGTGCAGACTGATCCCTAACAGGCTGCACACTTGCCTGGTACCTGATTGCAGCCCACTGGTTAGAGAGCACATTTCTACCATACCGGGGCCAGCCTGGGCCCAGGACAGGGCCCCTCTTGTCCAGTCTGACTTAACACCAGCGTACTGTACATCAGGGCTTCTGCACAGTGGGGGGCCTCCACCTTTGAATCCAACTGTTCTTCAGCAGCCCAAGTGTCTGATCAAGAGTCTCACACTCCCCTAGCAACAGACCAGCAACTTTACTCCAACCCAGTCCAAGAGCCAGGGAGCACAGACCTGCTCTCTCTCCTTCCACCACCGGTTATGGGATGACACAGCCGCAGGGTCAGCTGAGCTTCCAGAGAGAACAGACATTACTTTGTTCTCTTTGGGAAATGCTAACTAAAATTCAATGCAGCACAAAACCTTTTTCTGGCGTTATTAACAACACACGCAAGTGTTTTGGGAACCAGAGTCCTGCCCTGTTCTAACTGGAGGTTCGGTTACCTCCCTCATCATCATTTGATACATGATCAAAGATTCATTTTTCTTACTTTCTCTAACTCAGGCTTAAGAGATGCAGAGATGTGATTCTGTGGGCATTCAGATAAACTCTGCCTTGACTAATTGTACTTCTGTCCAAAAAATTGTCTTTGTCTTAAAATCTACAACTACGGTTGCCTTTTACACTGGGCCTAACCACATAGGAGTAGCTTGCTTTGTTTCACACACACGTCTTTCCTTATGACTAAGGTCCAAAAACACCAAGTCTTGAATAAGGTGCAAATAACCTAGTCAACAGCAATGCACACTCACCTTGACCTAAAAAGACTTCCTCACCGTGGGCTTTTATTTTCTTTCACAATTTGTTAAGAGATCGCCGTGAGCCAGAGGAAGAGTCAGAACACTGAGGAAGTGACTATCTCAAAACCACTCCGTCCTCCCCCCCCACCCCCACCACCACCAAATCATCCATCTCTCCCAGGCCTCAGGCGGGCGGAGCAGCGTGGAGGAGATACGTACCGGAGGTGAAGGGTTAATGAGCAGTTTGTTCTTTTGAAATAAAACCCCTGAATTAGTCCAAGGACATCCTTTAAATTCCTTTCCTCCAGCACTTTGTTTGCAAGCCCATAAATAGCTCTTCTTCAAATACAAACTGAAAGCCCAGCCTAATAAAAAAGGTAAAACTGTTTCTAGGCTGAAGTGCTTATTGTATTTGCACAGGTCAGAGCTACAGTGTTCCTCTGATCTCGGGGTTTAAATAAAAGGGCAAGGATTCAGAGTACAGCCCTCTCATTCTTGAGATTCCCAAGAAATGGGATGGGTTTTTCTTCCCCCGTCGCAGCCGCACTTTAAGCACCAGAGGCTGTCTGTTCTCCAACAAGTACAGACTGAGATGCTTAGACGCCCTGCTCCTAACAGCAATGGAACATTTACAGGACACTCGAGCCAGGAATTAGAAAGAGGAACTAGCTTCTGCCTTGTGGGTAGAACTCGACTTAGATCACAAGTGAACAGCCACAGTGGTGGGAAGGCAGAGGAAAGGAATCGTCCCTTTAGGCGGGCTCTAAGAAAGAGCTAATGCTGTTTTTTTTTTTCATGTGCACTTAGAACCGGAAGAGCTGTTACATTTCATCTCATTCAACCCTCTAATTTTACAAATAAGAAAATGTAGACCCAGCGTTCCCCAGCAGTTTGCCGTAGGTAGGTAGACAAGTAGGAGGAGGTGGGTGCTCTGCTGTGAGCCAGCTTGCCTCATCTGGACATTCTTCAACATCTTTGTAATCGCATGACAGATCAGTAAAGGATTTAGACAATTCACACATAGAAGCTTCTCAATTCATTCTTATTTATTATTATTTTTTTTTTTGAAACAGAGTCTAATTCAAGAGGGCGTGACATCAGTCTAACTCACAGCAACCTCAAACTCCTGGGCTTAAGTGATGCTCTTACCTCAGCCTTCCGAGTAGCTGGGACTACAGGCACTCACCACGATGCCCGGCTAATTATTCTGTTTTTAGTGGAGACGTGGTCTCCCTCTTGCTCAGGCTGGTCTCAAACTTTTGAGAATCCTCAACTTTTGAATCCTCCTACCTGGGCCTCCCAGAGTGCTAGGATTATAAGTGTGAGCCACTGTGCCCAGCCCCTCAATTCATTCTTAACATAACAGTATGGGGCCAGGGGCCCGAGCAAAAAGGCATAACTTTGGGAGGCAAAAGTGGGAGGATCCCTTAAGTTCAGGAATCTGAGATCAGCCTGGGCATAGTACAAAGACCCCGTCTCTATAGAAAATAGAAAAATTAGCCAGGTGTGGCTGTGAGTGCCTGTAGTCCCGGCTACTCAAGAGGCTGAGCCAGGAGGATTAATCACTTGAGCCCAGGAGTTTGAGGTTGCTGTGAGCTAAGGTGACACTACTGTACCCTACCCCAGGAGACAGAGTAAGATCCTGCCTCAAAGAGGAAAAAAATGGCAGTATGGTTATTTGAAGTAATTGGCTCAATTGCAAACAAAGATATTATAAAGTCTTTTGGCATAGCTCTAAATATGTGCTAGTAATACTTATGTTGTGGTTTCAAAGTGTTCCCCAAAACTCATGTGTTGGAAACTTAATCTTCAATGCAACTGTGTTGGGAGGTGGGGGTCTAATGAGAGATGTTCAGGTCATGAGGGCTTCACCTCCTGAGTGAATTATTGATACTAATGATAACAGGGCTTGAGGCTTCAAATTCATTCTCTCTCCTTCTCGTTCTCCCCCTCCCCCTGCTCCTCTTTCTCTCTCTCTTTCTCCTTCTCCCTCTCTTGTGAGACTCTTTTTTGCACTTCTACCATCATATGACAGAGCACCAAGGCCCTCACTAGACACCAGCACCTTGATATTGGACTTCCCAGCCTCCAGAACTGCAAGAAATAAATCTCTGTTCTTTATAAAATATCCAGTCTGTGGTACTCTGTTACAGCAGCTCAAAACAGGTTAAGACAGCTTGTAACATTCACTCCTGTTTTTCTCCATATTCCTAAGATTGAACTTTACACAAATCAAAAGAGTGACCTTAAAACATTGTTCAAAAGAAAAACAACAATAGAAAGAAATTAGTTTGGGCAAATGATGTTGAAGAAAAGATGCCTACTCTTCGTACCTAAAAGAAAACAAGATACAAATCAGTTCATAATTAGTCATTTTGTTTTAAAACTGTCTGTAAGAATGTGAAGTCAAATTTGAAGCCATTTGTGTGCATTTTGCTCAGACATTAAAGCTAACAAGAGTATCAAAAAATAAAATAAAATAAAACTTTTTTCTAATACCTTAGATGAGCATTCTTAGGTTCACAGCTGTTTTATTTTAGGCTTTGTTCATCCTATGAGATCACCTCTTGCCTCTGACACAGCATAATGTATATCTGGACATAACAAGTCATTAACGCTGTTGAAAAAGAAACTCAACTCAGTAGATTATTGAATTAATTGCTGCCCTGAAGAAAAGAAAAATCCCCTGATGTCTTGTGGCAGCAGTAGACACAGATGGCCTGCTAAAGACAAAAACTTCTGTGGAGTGGGAAGAGTCTCCTTCAGAAACACAGCTTCCATTATTTCTGGAGGGCATTTGAGGACGCCTCTTGGAGTCCAGACTTTGCAGGGCAGAATGATCCTGACTCCTTATTGGTGCTGTCCACTAGGGGGAGTCAGGGTCCTTCCATGGCTCTCTCAGGGAAGAATTAAAAAAAAAAAAAAAAAAAATGCAGTTATCTGAAATCCAAACAGAATGATGGAAGCAGGAGGGGATAAAGTTTTCGCTTCTACCTCAGACACATCTGTCTTTGGAAAACACTTAACTCGTGGATTTCTCCCTTTCTTCAACAAATAATCATCGGGGACGCCAAATGATGTATGTCTAAATTAAACAGTAGGGAAGACAAGGATCAACCTCAGCTGCATTTGGGGATGGTATATGGAAACAAGTTAGGAACTTCAATTCCTAGTTGAAAACTGGTCAACTTTCACCCGAGTGAAACCATAACCTATTACCTATGTGATAACATAAGCACGTGTCAACAGCAGGTACTTTATTTCCTCTGGCTTTGGACACAAGCCAAAGGTAGTCAACATTTTTAGCAAACAGATGAAGCAAGAGCCCCTTATCCCCTCAAGGTTACAACTGCTGCCTGTAGCCAATACCGGAAATTTAGTGTCTAACAGACATTTCTTAGGGTCTTCAAGAACCCTCTATTAGAATGGCCTAAAGAGAAAAGTATTTGTTACAGTATTATTTACAATAGCAAAATTAGAAAAAGACTCAATGCTGTATACCAAGGGAATGGAAGAATAAATTATGATGAAGTGACAGAATGTAATACATTCTGTGATGACTCCTTTAAACTCATACCTTAATAATAATCATAATGATTCAGGAAATGATTACCAATTAGTGTTAAGTGAAAAGTAGCATATTAAAGAACTGATATGCAAAATGATCTCAACTCCTGTAATTTTAAAGTACAGGTACCAAAATGGTAAAAGAAGTATCTCTGAAAGGCAGAGTTACATATAAACTTACGTCATTTTTCTTAGTTTTCTTTTTTCTTCCTTCCTTCCCCGTCTTCTTTTCTTTTATTGAGACAGGGTCTTGCTCTGTTATCCAGGCAGGAGAGCAATGGCATCACCTTAGCTCACTGCAGCCTCCAACTCCTGTGCTCCAGTGATCCTCCTGCCTCAGCCTCCTGAGCATCTAGAACCACAGGCTTGTACCCCCATGCTCAGCTAGTTTTTCAAATTTTGCATAGAGATGGGGGTCTTGCTATTGCCCAAGCTATTACCGAACTCCTGTCCTCAAATGATCCTCCCACCTTCCCTCCCAAAGTGCTAGGATTAGGTGTGAGCCCCCATGCCCAGCCTCATCTTTTTTATTTTCCTTTGTAGTCAAAAAATCCTAAAATGAATATTTATTAATTTTATAAGGAGAAAGAAGAAGAAAGAAGTCATTTTATATGTATATGCCATTATTCCTAAGAAAAGTGATAGCTTACATTTTGTAGCTGTCTAAAAAGGAGCAGCTAACCAAAAATAAAGGATGGCTGATAGAATGCACAGGTAGGCCAGAGAGGAGGGTGAAGAGTGAAGGGAAGAAGAGAAAGAAAGACTGAGAAAGGGCTGGCAGGAAGGATACCAAGGACTCACTTCACCTGCTTTCCCGGCAAGAGGACAGCACCGAGCCCAGACAATCACCATTCTCCAAGATCAAAAATTAGGGGAGGCTCACAGCCTATGGCTCAACGGGCTAAGGCACCAGCCACATACACCTGAGCTGGCGGGTTCGAATCCAGCCCAGGCCCACCAAACAACAATGATGGCTGCAACCAAAAAATGGCCAGGCGTTGTAGTGGGCACCTGTAGTCCCAGCTACTTGGGAGGCAGGGGCCCAGGAATTGGAGGTTGCTTGAGCTGTGATGCCACAGCACTCTATCCAGGGTGACAGCTTGAGGCTCTGTCTCAAAAAAAAAAAAAAAAAATTATGGGAAAAAAAAGTGACAACATTACTGAAGACATTACCTGATGAAAACAACCCCTACCCATAAAAGACAAGTCAATACATATATATGAATTTGAGATCTGTGCTTCAGTAGCTTTTCAAGGCAGAGAAAATAGAAAAAATATAGTTAGCATTCTGTCAAGTTTTATTTTTATTTTGCTTGGCTCAATTCTCATTGATTATGAATGACCCAAATCACTTTTAATAAATTGTAAATAGTATTCTGTACTTCATGGAATTCATTTGCAAGTGTCTCTGAATGGAAGAGTTTTACATATAGAAAGACATCTGCATTACACACCATGGAGCAAATACATCTGGCACATCAAGAAGGGAACGCTGCTTGATACAGTGATGTTAGCAGGAAATTAGTATCTGGATAAATATATTATAATTTGAAAGAAAGCTTAGAGTTATCTGTTCCAAGTGCAGAACAAGCTCCTCCTTGGAGCTTATATTCTTTCCAAAACTCTTCCTGGGCTGTGCTTGATCCCAGAGGCAGCGTCTAGAAGAGTAGTTTAGAATGGTTCACTGAGACATGCAAGTGAGCTCATGCCAATGAACTCCAGGTGTCCAAACAAAACTTATACCAGCTATATTGTAACAATCACCTGTAACACAGCTAGAGAAAGGCTCCAGGGAAAAGGAAAACTAGGTTCTCAGGATTTGAAATAAGGTGACTGAGATAGGGAGAGAAGGTTATGAGAATTTGGAGGAATGAAGACAGGATTTATCAATAGGCAGACTTGTGAAACGAAAAAAATTAAGTAATCCAAGATTATAACTGATGAGCAAATTAAAGAAAAAAAAGCACTTGAACACAAGCACAAGGCAAGTTGCAGAGGTAAGACAAAGACTTCTATTCTAGATAAATGTCAGGAGGCCACATCACTTAGTAAGAACACAGTGCCACAAACAGACCCTGGAACCATCCTTCCTGTTGTCCTGACACTGCTCTCTCCAGGCCCACGCCCAGGCAACTATGACACTGATTGCATCAGCCACGTAGGCCAATCTCTCTAGACTTTGAACTTGTAAACACTCCTATGAGACTTTCAAACTTTATCTTTTTCTAGAGGGCTTTGTCCACCTGCTTAGACTTAAAACCATAAATGATTAACCAGTAGGAACTAAATTTTGTCTCTCTTTGGCAGTTTCCCCAAACAAATAATACCTTCCCATCAACAGCCAACAGCAGGCTGGTTTTTTGGAGATTTTTCTCCCCAATTGTAAGATGGGTCACTCTGGAGAAAGCATTTTTTATTTTATTCATTGATTTATTTAATTCAAGGAATTGTTACTGCTTCAAGGTAGCACACAATGGCATAGACACAGACCCTCTGTGTAATTATTGCAGAGTCCTTTGGAGCCTGATTTAGGAACCAGCAGGTGGCCAAGGCAAAGAAAGAACCATGAGAAGATACGTTCCCTTAGGGAAGAGAAGGATGCATTTCAGACACTGAGAAAGAGACAAATGTTCTTCCTATATGCCTGGAATCCCAGGGAATTAGAGCTCTTGTGATTGTGGTACACCACATAGGAGCTGTATCGAAGGTTCTTTGGGAAATATCTCCACATTTTTGCAAATGCATGACAGGGAGCTGGTACCCAAATAGATGGGACAGATGCAGCATTCCTAATCTGAAAATCCAAAATCCAGAACTTTTGGAGTGCTCACATGATGCCACAACGGGAAAATTCCACACCTGACCTCCGGTAGCAGGTCACCATCCAAATGCAGGTGCGCAATACACAACTTATTCAGGGTCCCCAAGGGAAAAGTAAAATTACCTTCAAGCTGTGCGTGTAAGGTATACATAAAACACAAAGGAATTACATGTTTCAACTCAGTTCCTGTCCCCAAGATACCTTATTATGTATATTAAATTTTCCAAAAAAAAAAGATCCCAAATCTGAACACTTCTGACCTGAAGCATTTCAGCTATGGAATAATCAACCTGTATTAAGCCGTATGCTAAAACAGTAATGAGATAGTGGGAGTAACTTCATTGACACCACTCCTAGATTTTTGACAATTGTTTATGATACCACACCTTCACTCTAAAATTGTCATGCCCCAAATAAAAGAATTGGCTCCAAACAAGACAAAACTAACATATATAAACTCAAGGAGGAATGTATTTAAATAAAGCCTTTCAAAGCACAGAATTCTTTGATTAAGAGTTAAGTGTAATAGCATGGAATAACTCAACCAGGCCCAACTGTCTGAGCTCAGATTTCCCAGAAGCAAACCCTAACATGGGTATTCTTGGTCAAGTGACTTAACAGGCTGTGTCCTCAGGACAGAGGGTAGGTCTGATAGGTCCTGTCTGGTCGTCGTGGGGACATCTAGCATTCAAATGGCACCAGAGTGCAAAAGGGGCTGCTCGGGCAGTCATCAGCCAAAGTCTGTTAGGGTGGGTGGGAGGCTATCCAAGGATCCCAGGTGGGCTGGGACAGGGTGAGCGGGGGACAGCTGTGAGTCATTAGCAGATATAGGATGGGGGCATGGGCAAGTGGGGACAAGGAGTGGAGCACCAGTAGCATCTACTATACCAAGCAGTCACCACATTGAAAGCATCAGGCCACAGCCTGAGGCACGGAGCTCAGCAGAGGAGTGGCTGAACACCACTGGGGACACACTAAAATCCATTCCTATCTCACCTTCCTGTTCAGGAAGTGCAGAAGATGAAGTTAAAGCAACAGTAGAACTCCCAGGGTAGTAAGAGTCAGACAGATACGGGACAGATGCCTGCCCCACTCTTTCAACCCTTGTAACATGGAACAAGTTACTCGCTTTTGCAAAACTTCAATTCCCAGCTTGGCACCTGTGGCTCAACCAGCTAAGGCGCCAGCCATGTACACCTGAGCTGGCGGGTTCGAATCCAGCCTGGCCCCGCCAAACAACAATGACGGCTGCAACCAAAAAATGGCCGGGCATTGTGGCAGGCGCCTGTAGTCCCAGCTACTTGGGAGGCAGAGGCAAGAGACTCACTTGAGCCCAGGAATTGGAGGTTGCTATGAGCTGTGATGCCACTGCACTCTAAACAGGGTGACAGCTTGAGGCTCTGTCTCAAAAGAAAAACTTCAATTCCCTCAGTTATAAACTAATATACAAATCAAGGCACTGTTAGTGTGGGTTAAGTATTAAGCACAATCTTCATTTGAATGAGCCTAGCACAATACCTAGCACACAGTAAATTTGGAAGGCAACATTTTCTTTTCTCTTTTTTTTTTTTTGGGTCAGAGCCTCAAGCTGTCACCCTGGATAGAGTGCTATGGCATCACAGCTCACAGCAACCTCCAATTCCTGAGCTCAAGCGAGTCTCCTGCCTCCGCCTCCCAAGTAGCTGGAACTACAGGTGCCCGCCACAACGCCTGGCCATTTTTTGGTTGCAGCCATCATTGTTTGGTGGCCCGGGCTGGATTCCAACCCGCCAGCTCAGGTGTACTGAGCCTCTTAGCTCGTTGAGCCACAGGCGCCAAGCCGGAAGACAACATTTTCAATAGTTATTTTCAAGAATTGATCAGAATTGTGAAAAAAGATGCTACATCAATGGGAAATCTAACAATGAGATTAACACCCAGCATGACCCAGTTACAGTGCTGTGCCAGTGACCAAGTGCTTTCATAAGTATGGGCTCCTTCTCCCCACGTCAAACAAAGTCTCAGCGTGGGAAGCACATCAGAAAATGCCTCTGGGGCGGCGCCTGTGGCTCAGCGAGTAGGGCACCGGCCCCATATACCGAAGGTGGTGGGTTCAAACCCGGCTGCAAAAGAGAAAAATAGCCGGGCGTTGTGGTGGGCGCCTGTAGTCCCAGCTACTCAGGAGGCTGAGGCAAGAGAATCGCCTAAGCCCAGGAATTGGAGGTTGCTGTGAGCTGTGTGATGCCACGGCACTCTACCGAGGGCGATAAAATGAGACTCTGTCTCTAGAAAAAAAAAAAAAGAGAGAAAGAAAGAAGGAAAATGCCTCTGAACCAGGAGCACAGGGTCGACGTCTCCTATAGCTAGAGTTCCCCTTCTTCGTGCTCACAAAGTTCTAGCAACTCCCAGGAGACAGATCATCAGCTCTTCCAAAAGGTTGAGTGACATCCAAATTTCATGTTGGAAAGTACTCTCTGCACTTGGTATTTTATCCATCCTGGAATGAAAGAATTGTTGAATAACAAGGGAGCATTCCACACATGTGATGGCTTCCCCGAAATTTAAATGTTGATTTCTCGGTGTTGCTGGTGAAGCCAAGTTCACTGCTGACCTTTGCTCATGGACTGGAGAGAATTGTATATTTTAGTCTGAGAACCAAGATCTAGCATCTCAAAGCAGCCAGAAGTAGCAGAAGATTCCACACAAATAACCTCTACTTAGTCTTCCAACTCAGAAATTGGCCAACAAGAGTGAAAAAGCTAAAAATACAAACACACGTTGCTTTGTAATATGCCATTAAAGTCACAGCATTGTCATCATTTGGAATAAGTGAATTAGGGCCTCCCTTCTTCATATGACTCGCTCAAAAGCAAAAAGTTTCTAAAATGTTTTTTCTTTTTTTCTATATAAGAATAAACAACAATTTAGCTGACTTTTTTCCCCTACTGATTTTTTTTTTGAGTGTCCCATAGTCATCTGTGTAGTCGAGGCACACATTAACCCACTCAGGTAATTTTTTACAGTCATAATTTCCCTTGGTAATGTATTCCTAAACTGTCCAGTTTTCTCTTCCCGAAATTTGTTCCTCATATTGGACCTAGACCGTTTCTCTCAAAATAGTCTCTTCTTTCATCCCCTGAAAAAAAGAAAACAATTATATGACTAGATTCCATGGAATAATATACTTGCTTATCTAAAAATATATTGGTCTACTGGCTCAGATTTCTTCCTTGCCATTCAAATACTTTCTTCTTCTCTTCCTTATATAAAATTGTGTGTGGCTCGGCGCCCGTAGCTCAGGGGTTAGGGCACCGACCACATACACTGGGGCTGGCAACTTCAAACCTGGCCCCAGCCTGCTAAACAACAATGACAACTACAACAAAAAAAAATAGCTGGATTATGGTGGGCACCTGTAGTCCCAGCAACTTGGGAGGCTGAGGCAAGAGAATTGCTTAAGCCCAAGAGTTGCAGATGGCTGTGAGCTGTACCTAGGGAAATACAGTGAGACTCTGTCTCAATTAAAAAAAAAAAACTGTGTTTACCTAGGTCACACCCAGTGCTTCCAATAATTGAAATCTAAACAGTTCTCAGATTGTATGACCCAGGATTGGTGCAGTCTTTTCAAGTTCTTGGTCAAAGATCCTCCACAGAGAGCCTGATTAGGGGCCACCTGGGCAGCAGACATCTAAGATTACTTGGGAGACCCCATGTCCTCTGAAAGAGCAATTAAGATTGTGGGAGTGGAGGCCGAGAGATCTGGGTTTGGACCTCTGTTCTGCCATTTACTAGTTGCTCAAACTTGGCCAGTATGAAATCTGTCCTATGCCTATGATATTAGGCTAATACTTACACCTATTTCATAAAATTTTTATGAAGAGTCTCGGCACCTATAGCTCAAGCGGCTAAGGCACCAGCTACATACATCAAAGCTGGCAGGTTCGATTCCAGCCTGGGCCTGCCAAACAACAACAACAACTACAACCAAAAAATAGCCAGGCATTGTGGCAGGTGCCTGTAGTCCCAGCTACTTGGGAGGCTGAGGCAAGAGAATCTCTTAAGCCCAAGAGTTGGAGGTTGCTGTGAGCTGCGATGCCACAGCACTCTACCCAGGGCAACAGCTTGAGGCTCTGTCTCAAAAAAAAATTTATGTAGCTAGAATGAGATGAAACTGTGAAATAATAGGCAATCAAACAATAAAGTTAGTGATAGTTGGAATAAAGGTTAGTTCTTATTATCGTTATAAACTCACCTGCTATTTGCCTGACTTCTATTGTGAAAGAAACACAATAGGACTTTGAGTTCACGTCTATTCCTTCCTTATCTCTGAATTTTCCCTTTTGAATTTCCCTTTCATTTTCCCTTCTGAATGTGTTAACCTAATGGATGTCATTGACATTCCTGGGCCCAAAATCTATGCTCAAGACATCAACTATTAAAGTGGAAAGAGTGCTAATGTAGGGCAGCACCTGTGGCTCAAGGAGTAGGGAGCTGGCCCCATATGCCGGGGGTGATGGGTTCAAGGCCAGCCCCGGCCAAAACTGCAAAACAAAAACAGAGTCATTGTTGGGGGCAGCGCCTGTGCCTCAAAGAGTAGGGCACCGGCTCCATATACTGGGGCTCACAGGTTTGAACCCGGCCCTGGCCAAAATAAAGAGTGCTACTGCAGCCGTCATAGGCACTGGTAACAGGACACAGAGAACAACCATAGAGTGAATTATTTCCCAGTAGCAGGGCGAGCTTCCTTATATAGTATTCATCCTAAGATCTCTTGAAGGAACGGCGCATAAACTGGGAAGACGGAGGTGGCGTGTATGTCACTATCCCAGTGTCCTGAACAGGCAGAGCATGTAATTCACACGCTAGAGAATGGCATCCCACCAGCCCTGACTCGCACGTCTCTGCACACAGATATTCTCTTGTATTTCTCTCCTCCAATCTTGCACAATGTGGAAAACCTACTTAAAGCCCAAGGCTATTTTGATTTCAGGATTCAGGATAAGTGGTAAGTAATTCAGAAACTTGGCTTCTCACAGCTGCCATGATTTTATTCTCATAGGATGCCTAATCTAAGAAAATTCTTGAGCATTACCTCCAGAGAAATGTTACAGATTCAAAAACTGTAATATCATTCCTCAAAAAGAACTATAGGATCTTAAGGAACATTTTCAGCCTGACTTCGCTATTAGGATTCTCCTCCTCCTCCTGCACTTCTTCCTTCTTTATAAGTAAGGAATCTTTTAAAAAGGAAATGAAAATTCTATGTGTATTCAATGCCAGAAAAGCAAGAATTGATACAATGCAATTTTTTTTGAAGTTTATACTATTTAGCTGGTTACAAATATTGAAAGCCTGACATTCCCTGAAGATGCCTCGATATAATTTTGTTAACAAAAAATCATCATGGGTCGGGCACAGTTGCCCACACCGGTAATCCTAGCACACTGGGAGGTCAAGGTGGGAGGATCACTTGAGCTCCGGAGTTTGAGACCAGCCCGAGGAAGAGCAAGACCCTGTCTTTACTAAAAATAGAAAAACTAGCCAGGCACTGTGGCAGGCACCTGTAGTTCCAGCTGAGGGTGGCTCAGACATGACCATCTCTTGAGCCAAGGAATTTGAGGTTGCTGTGAGCTATGGCGACACAGCTCTCTCCCCAGGCAACAGAGTGAGACTCTGTCTCCAAAAAGAAACTAAAAAATAAAAAAATCACAATGACATGTAGTTGTGAGTGAGGCACCCTTACAAGATTAATTTCATTATCCAGCTGTTGAGATGCTTGATGGTATTTAGTTCCTTCTATTCTCAACATGGCATGCTAGAAAAGAAAAATGGAATTGCATATAATGAGATCGAGAATATTATTATCTTATCCATTTTATACAACATAGAATCTTTTAAGAAACCTATCGTGGCTTTTGGTGAGCCTGTCCTAAGTACAATATAATGCATATTTTTCAAATAGCAAAATACCTGCAGAAACCTCACAATAGTTTGTTTTTGTCTGTGGGTTATGAAGCCTCTTAGTTGGTCATAGGCCTTTCCCAGGAATTTCAGTCTCCTTAATGTGACCCTCAAGGTTGTCACAGTCATCAGGAAGAGCAATAGCATCCTTATATTTTGCTAAAGATAAGAAAAATGCTTAGGGTTAAATGTCTATAAATTCTGTCTACATGGGTTCAAGGGGAATGAAGATGCCAGCAATGTTCTGCTCATATGACCGACAAGGGAGCCAATTGGATAATTCTCAAATCTATTCAAATCTATTTTACTGGAATTATCAGATTTTAGCTGCTTCTTTTAGCCTTCCTTCTACCTGGGGCTGAGAAGAAGCATCTATAGTCTGCAGACACACCTGCCACCCTACTTAGACACTTGCCCAATTGCTGCAGAGAAAACCCCATGTTTATAGGATAGAAATACTTGGAATGACCTGGGTCTTTCTTGAAACAATAGGAATCTCTCTGCTCTTCCCAAGAAGCCTCTCGAAAAAATTGCTAAATGTTAAATCCATGCTGCCGTTTTCTGATTTTGATCATAAAAAAGGGCAAGATCATTCCTGATGAGTAGATTTGGTCTATTTTTTACCTATTCACAAAATATAAAGTCTGTCTGCTTCACGGAAAGCCCTCTCCTGGGTCCATCCTCGAGTCTTACCATCCTGAGTCTTTCCTGTGGTTTGTACACAGCCATAGTTTGAGAATATTCCCATTCAAAGATGACTGCAATTGGCTACTGCAACTGGAAAAAGTAGTTGGGGCCTTGATTTATTTGGGGTTTGACTAGGTTTCTCTGGAGGCTTTTAAAACAGCAGTCAATGACGCCGTGAAGTTAAAGGCTTAACTTAGCTCAAGATCGACCTGATTTTTTTGCTCTTAAAGCCATTTTTTGTTTAAAGCCATCCCTGTGCTTTCAGTAAGTAGACCTAAAAATCCAGCAAGTTGACATGAATAATTTACAAGTCTATCTCCATTTCCCAACTGCCAAGCAAAAGTCTCACAAACTATATCATCTTATCAATAAAACTGCCTTAGATATTAGCTACCCATAGGATCTGTACATCTACAAGTAATAGAACCCATCAAAATGAGATACAGATCATTTGGAAACTAAAAAGTGTACTTTTGAGACGAGATAAAGATATGAAGATATAAAACCAATATACAATAAAACCTAAATATTCACGGGAGACTGTGTTTCACAGAACCTTACTTCTCATATAGAATTGTCACAGAATGTTCAAGATAGACAACACTCCCCATCAAATCTCTTATCCAGTGCAGGATCCAATTTAGCACATTACCAACCTCTGCTGAGATAACTTTGGGGGGAGAAATACCCTGAGTTGGTGTTGGGTTTTTTTTTCTCATTTTTTTTAGTGCTCTTCCCAGCTGCCTCTCCCTGGAGTCACACACCCCAATTAGTTTATGCATTTGTTCTTTCATTCATTTGGTATTTCTTGACCGTCTTTTATTTACTAGACACAGGAGACATAAAACAAACAAGGCATAGTCATTCCCCCTCTAGGAGCTAACAGTTTCCGGGTGGAGATTAACAAGGGTAAAGAAATGTTGCCGTGGAGTGTAACACGCGCTTCCTAAGAGGTTGGCCAGGCTCTGTGGGAGCATGGGGCAAGGGCAGGATGTCCACCCTTGGTGGGAGAACGTCTGGAAAAAGGAATGGTTTCCAGAGAAACCATATAGAAAAAGGAACACGTGAGCCAAATTTTAATGACCAGTTGGAGTTAACTAGGTGACTAAAAATAAAAACAATGATAGCATTTTCCACGTGCAGGCACTGAACCCCTTACAGACACAATCTCAGTAATCCTTAGTAATCTGGGGGAGATTTATTCCCCCCTCCATTTTCTAGATGAGACCATTGAGGCTTAGAAATGGTAAGTGCCTTAGGAAATTCACACAGCTACCAAGTAACAGAGCCTTATCTGGGAGAACGTTTCTGGCCAGGAACCAAGTCTATATGAAGGTCTTTTTTTTATATAGTCTTTATATTTTAGTTTTGTTTAGTTTAGCAGGCCCGGACTAGGTTTGAACCCTCCAGCTCCAGCGCACAGGGCTGGCGCTCTAACCAGCGAGCTACAGGCACCCAGCCCCGTAAGTGAAGGTCTTAAGGACAGGAACCAGCATGGCCTATACCCACACAGGTGGTGGGGGTGTGTCTGCTGCAAATCCAGTCTGCTGGGGGAGTGATGGGGCTCCTGCAGCCACGTGGTGCAGAACTGCTGAATTAAATATTTCAGATTAACTTTATAGCTGTGCAAACTTTGAAGGAGCTTAAAATAGGAGTTAAGGATATTCATATGCTGAGACTTTAGTTTGTTTACCTTTTATGCCATTTGGGACCTGGCGTTGCCGCTTTGGCAGGTCCATTGAACAGGGGACTAAATACAGCAGTGAGTGACAGGTGAGGACTTAACATGCCTCTTCCCTCCGCAACTCACGAGCTGGTTGAAGCGAATTTTAGAGAGCAGGCACAGAAACTGCCATTCACCTGTTGCTGTTTGGTCCTTGGACACACAGACCGCACTAAAAAATTCGCACTGCAGCAGAAAGCCACCATGCTCCAAAGACGGGACAACAGAGCTGGGCACGGTGGCTCACGTCTACAATCCTAGCACTCTGGGAGGCCGAGAAGGGTGGATTGCTTGAGCTCAGGAGTTGGAGACCAGCCTAAGTAAGAGCGAGACCCCCTCTCTTCTAAAAACAGAAAAACTATCTGGGGGTTGTGGCAGGCACCTGTAGTCCCAGCTACTTGGGAGGCTGAAGCAAGGGGACCCCTGGAGCCCAGAAGTTTGAGATTGTTGTGAGCTATGATGATGGCACAGCACTCAACCCCAGGGCGACAGGGGGGAGACTCTGTCTCAAAAAAATAAAAAAATAAAGACAGGACAACAGAGTCCTACACTTGTGTGGGAAGGGAATGCGGGACTTCCAGAGCTCCAAGGCCCTGGACCTCCAGCTTGGCTTCAGCGGGTAACTGCTTTATCTTGCTACATCCTAAACCTCTTCCCAGCCAGCCTGGTGGAAAACACACTCTTTCCAGCCAACTGCATCATTTAAATACCAGCCATTTCCACCAGGGAAAATTTCACTTTTAACATCTCTTATGCTAACTAGCACACCCTTTGTGGTGTAGATTTCGGTAATGATACTTGAAGTGCCAAGTCACCCCCCTCTGGAGTGTTGACGCCTAATTAGGGTATTTCAAATGCTAACTAAGCACTCGGGGAATGCGGATGCCTGATTGGGGTACTTCAAATGCCTCCTCATTCCTCCCAGGGTCCAAATTACAACGAAGTGCTTTAATGTAAATCAACACAGGGATGATGTCACCCCTACCAAAGTCTTGCTCCTGAGAACAAGAGAGAAAAGTGTCCCTTTGTGTGTGTTGTGAGGCCCTGGTCCCGGCGGGGATGAGCAGAAACCTGCTCCTGAGTGATGTGGCCCTAGTCATTTCCTCTTCCTGAGCCGGTGTGCAGATGACAAGTTAGTAAAGCATGAGGCTCTGTATCCCTTTGTCTGCAAACCCGCGTGACACACTCTCGCTCTACAAACACTACCATTATCTCCCGTGCCTTTTCCCTAGCTGGGCGGTGCTGACACAGGCACAGACGGGTGACACATCTGAGAGATGAGAGGACTCTCTGAGACGCAGGCCCCGATGGCATCATGCTTCCGTGCGGCTGGCCTCGAGACAGTTTGCACATTCCCGGGGCTCTGCTGGAGGAAGAGAGTTATTCTGGGCTAAGGAGGAGGCCAGTGTGCCTTCCTCTGAGCAAGTGAGCAAGACGCCTCTCTGTATCCCGAGGAACAGCCACCCCCTCAACTCAAAAACGTGGCTTCAGCGAAGGCACAGAACCAGTCACAAGGACATCAAGACTGGGTTAAATAATTCCAGGAAATGGAGACTGTGGAATCTTTGGACGCCCTGAGATAATTGCCCTTGCCATGACACATAAGCAATACACCGATACAGCTTTTTATTCAACAAACTGAGTATTGCCATGGAGACTCTAAATCTGATCTAAAGGACATTACGGTTTCAAATATAATGGCAGCCGTCAGTGAGAGAAAATCCCTTCTTTGCCCGGAGTTCCATGTCTTTGGTCACCCTGTCTTTATCCAGCCTTCCCTCCTCCTTGGGCAGTTGGAAGTAGCCTGTGGAGAGGCTGGGACCCGCCACTTTGGTCACCCCTTTTATTCCTCTCGCTTTAGCCCCTGTGGCCTCCTGCCTGAACTACAAGAATCTCCTAACCTTTCTCTGCCTCCTTTCCACAGACTTTCCATCCTGTGATTCCACTGTGCCCAGAGAATCAACACCTAGATCTCAAATTCAAGTGCAGGCATTCCACAATGCAAGCACTGATTTTTCCATTGAGCTTTTCTAACATGAGTAAATTTAGGTAGAAACATCCAGGGAAATTGCAGCAGGGATTCATTTGTTTAAAAACATCTAACCCTTCCTCCAAGGCAGCACAGGTGGGCAAAGTTGCTTCATCTGTGCTGGCCTCATGGTAGCCACTTTTCTTGTAAACTAGGCTTTCTGTCTACAGGACTAGAGACCTGTCTTCTGTCTCTTCCGACCCCCCCCCCCCACTGCATTTCTTGGAAAGCTGAGCACCGGGATACGGTCTCTATTAACCCTTATTGACCCGGTACAGCTTTGGTGTCTGGGGCCATCTGATATTCTATCCGTGGTAGTGGCTCATAGACCAGGGAAAGGACGACCCCCATCACCAACCACAGGGCCTGGATCTTTCAGGGAAGAGCAAGTGTTAAGAGGGCTTGAAGGTAGAAAATGCTTCCGAATCATAGACTTAGCACTCAGGTCAACTGCCCATGTCTGACGCATGGAGCCATCACTGTCCCTTGTACAGAGTGTCAGCTTTACTCCATGATTCCCCGTGAGCGTCTGTTGTATTCCAACACTTGGGTAGGTAAAGCCGATACAAAGATGAGTAAGAAAGAGTCCCTGCCTGAAAGTTGTCAGAATCTACTGGAAACAGAGATAAGTAAGAGCAACTACGACACAATTTAATTATTGTCTGTGGAGTGAGCTTTTGAAGGAAGGGCTTCCCAGTAGCAAAGGACAGAAGGGGAAGTTTCAAAGAGGAGAAAATATTCAATTGGGCTTTGCAGCATGAGTAAGACCAAACCAACACAGACTTGAGGGAAGAGCGGGATAAGCACAGGGAGTGACATATAAAAGCACAGGGAAGTGAGAAGCAAGTGATTCATAAAAGAAGGCTCATTGTCCCGTGTGGCTGGAGCATTTGGAGAAGTGGGAGTAGAGCTGGCTTCAGGGAGGGGGGAGGTGGAGACCGGGCAGCCTGGGGTAGGCCGGGAGGATGGGGGAGGCTGCAAGGTGATGGGAAAGGGATTCTTCCTCTCCTGGCCCCGCCTTTCATGTCATTTTCCGGCAGCCCAGGTGACCCAGCTCTCAACCGCCACGGTCTGAGTCACCACCAGCTCCTCTCCCCAGGCCTGAGCGTGGCTGATCACGGTGTGTGCTGTTGCTAGCACGTCCCTTCACACAGTGTCAACAATTAGTAATGGACGAGGCCAGCCCTGCTGTGTCACCAGCTGCCGGAAAGCCAGTTCCAGAGGTGCCATAGGCCCAAGTGCTTTGCCAGAGCTTCCTTCCCAGTCTCCCCTGCAGACCGGTTCTTGCCTCAGGAAACAGGTCAACACAGTCAGGAGAGACACACAAAAGGGAAAATCAGAAGGAAGAAACTGCTGGAGGCTGACCTGACACTCGCCAGACAGGGCGTGGCTGGGTGAGGCCCAGGACTTTCCTCACGCATTCCACAACAGCCTCTAGATAATAAAAATCCCCCGTGCCTTCAACTTTTTTTTTTCTTTTGCAGTTTTTGGTCAGGGCTGGGTTTGAACCCACCACTTCCAGCATATGGGGCCGGTGCCCTACTCCTTTGAGCCACAGGCACCACCCAGTGCGTTTAACTTTTTACCTCCCTTCAGGAAGGAATGTTGGTGGACATGTGAGGAAAGAGCAAAAAGCCTCATCTGCTTTAGAGGAAAAGGATCAGATTTTTAGGATTCATCCTGTTTGTAAACAAGGGAGGACTTTCCCAAAACGGTGGGTTTTTTTGGGGGGGGGGGGAGTTCCAGAAAGATTTCTGTACAAAAACATTTCAAACACAAGGCCAAAGGTGTTGGAAATGCAGAGTTTCTGTCCCTGTGCTCTGTGGAGCGACCGTGAAACCACAGTTAACTCGTGGTAGTTATTGCTAAGTTATTCCAGGTCAGTCATCAGATCTCTTGGCATTTCACACTTTTGCAGTTTTGACTCACTAAATATTTATTGAGTATCTACCAGGTGATGGGAACGTCTCTAAATAAGAAGGTCACAGCACTGACCGGCCAGAGTTTCTAACCTGGTGGGATGTGCTTCTTTAACCAGCCACACCTCCAACGAGCTTTCTCAGACTGAAGACATGCGGGTGAATGGAAAGGTCCGGGACAGGTGGACTGTGCTTCCGGCAGCCGGAAGTCACCAGCTACCGGAATGACAGGTGGACAAAAGCAGCTTGTAGTTTGAGAGAGGGCAAGAAAGGGCTTATTATAGAACATGAAATGTTGGTTTTCCCATTTTTGTTTGAGACTGGTCTTAACCTCACCCAGGCCTTGGAAAATGACCTCTAGCTGCCCCGGTCATCCTTCCCAAAGGAAAAGTCCACCGAAGCTTGTACCTCTCCTCTCTCCTTTGAATCCAGAAATGTGTGGGGCTCACATCACATGAGCCTTGGCCAGACAATGATGAGCAGAAGGAGGAAGAGAGGCCCTCCCAGTCTGGAGTCAGGGGGTTCCACCTTGCTGGCACTGTCACTTCTCCGTTCAGAGCCCAGGTATGGGGGGACAGAGGAGCCCCCCTGAGAGAGGAGGTGGCCGGAGGAGAGGACAGAATGGGGAGCCTTGGAGTTGCTCCGGCACTCACCCTGCAATAAGGTTCATTTTCGTCACCTGGGTGTGTCTGGCAGCCACACGGCTGCGAACAGTGGCCGATTTCAGAGCTCAGGACCTGACCTCCCCTGAGAACTTCCCATGCGATTGTTCACCAAGCACATGGAGACAGAGCAGGTGCCAGGAAGTGGCTCCCCGGGTCACATTCTTGTGCTCAAAGTTGCGGCAGCTGCCAGCCAGCCAATGAGCAAGTCTCATCTAGACAAACACGAGGGTTCTACGTCATCCTGCCCGGTGCACGGCTGGGGTGGCGGCTACCCTGCCGACAGAGTAACCTGACTGTGATTTGGGTTAGATTCGTTCGACCAACATTGAAGCTTTACGATGTAAGATGGCAAAAACTGGGAAAGTTCCCTCTGGGAAAACGGCACCGTCTTTGGGGTATATTTATGCTTCTGTGGGGAGACACAGGGCAGGGGGTCACACACTTCATCAGTTTATTTGTAACTAAGAGGCTTTCAGGTATTGTTTGTTCTTAGTAGACTTCACTTGTGGATGAGAACTGCATTTGCTGCTGATTTATTTGGGCAATTGGAGCTGGACCAATGTCAGGTGGAAATACGTCCTTTGGCTTCCGTCCTATTTACAGAGATGATAATACCTGCCTTGGATGAAAACCAGCGTTTCCCATCTGGAGCCTGCTCCAGTCTGGCCAGATTACCCAGCAGCCTGGCACCCTGTCTGTTTGCATAGCGCATTTTTTGACTCCAAAGCACCCTTTTACCTTCTCCTCTCCTTGTACAGACAGGTCCACTTTGCAGGCTTCCCAAGCACCCCGCCTTGAGGAAGCAGAGAAGCCCAGGCAGATATAAGAGTTGCATTTAATTAGACACCCACTCACCTGGGGTCACCCAGGGAGGAGTAAGAGGGTTTATCACTTCCAACCCTGCCAGTGCACACAAGGCCACCTGAGGCAAAATGGCCAACCAGATTCAATTCATCCAGGACTTTTTTAGTCCCTCTTTATGTCAGCAGCAGCTGGCATATCCTTCCATTGCCACTACAATGAAATTTCATGCAATGATTGTTTCTTGATATTTAAAGGTGTCAGGCACTGGTCTAGGCACAAGAGAGGTGGCAGTGAATGAATTCCAGCCCTTTCAGAAATTGGCCTCTAGCTTTCCAGGTATGGCTCGTTCTAAACAATACCCCTCAGTCTCCCAATTGTCTTAGCTACGTATAATTATCTAAACACCACTCCGCCCTCCCATCGCTACACTTCCACTTATACTTTCTCTTTATTGAATGACCCCATAATGATACCTGATAAAGTTCGATCTCTTCAAGTCCCTGGCAAATTCCTAATTTTCCCCAAACATGCACGCATCTTCCCCCAGGCTCATCTGGCATGTTGCTGGTTCCTCTTTACAGCAATTTGCACAACTGACTCTGCCCTGCGTTTGTTTCTGCCCGTGCCTTCCCTCCTCCCCCTTGAACAGAGAACCCCTACGGCAGTGTTTATCTCAAGGTACGCTTGAACCTGCAGTGAAACTTCCACGGCACACTTAAATTAAGTAAAAAAAGGAATATACTTACTGTGGCTTGAATTTCTTTTGAAAATAATTTAATTAATGATCTTTAAAAGTTTTCATAGCACAATGGTTGAAAACCACCTCCCTAAAAGGCAGGTATTATCATCTCTGTAAAGCCTGTAGGCCATGCACACGAGGCCCATACATGCTTCACCAACGCACTGTTTTCTGTAGAGCACAGGTCTTGATTTCTAATAGAGCTGGGTTCAAATTCTCAGCTGCTCACTCACAAGTTGAATTCAGGCTAGCCGATTAACATCCCCGAGACTCAGTCTCCTCACTTGTAAAGTGGAGATAACAATATTTATCTGGCAAGAGTCTAAAGACAGTTCCAAGTACCTGTGTGTCGACCATTATGATCATGACAATGATGACAGTGATGAAGGTGGTGATGATACGGCATCCTCCCCAGCTTCCAGGTATGTGCACTATAATACAATGCAAACAATTGCATAAGAATTCCAGTCTTCCTCACACCTGTTATGGTCCGGCTGCTGCAGTGGTTGGCCTGAATTTCTCTAAGGAAAGAGTAGAAGGGTGGTGGCGCTGCGGGAATAGACAAATGAATCACTGTGCTTGGAGATGTCTTCAGGGAAAGTGTAAAAAGCAGCTGAAAAGACAAACAAAAGATCTTCGCCACATCAGCACCTTGGAATGGTTTCATCTGCCACTCCGAAAAGGAAAATAAGTCCCAAATAATAAAACAGATCGAGGACAATTTTCTGATCATTGCCATTTCTGTAGAATCTTCTCACTGCCGAAATGATCATTTCAATCAACTTAGACCAAATCCAGAGAGTCATCTTAAGGAAAGCCCATCTAGGGCCAATTTATTTGCTGCCTGAATACAGTGTGAGAATTTTATGTCCACGGAGAGATTCTACCACATGGGAGCAATTTAGGCACGTTTTGGAAGTGCACACCTTTCAGAGAGCAGCAGGTTAAGCCTGTGCCTATGCCCAGAACACAGGCTTAGCAAGGAGGGGAGGTGGGTAATGTCGGTGAAGGCTCAAAACCAGATCATCCCCCCCCCCCCGATGTAGAAGCTAAGGTAAATTATACTATATATCTCTTCTCCCTATTCAACTTTCGCAAACAAACAAAATCGATTTAAAATAAACATAAAATTTGGCATTTTACTGGAAAAGAACTCACAAGAGGACAAGGAGAAGAATGAGAAGGAAGGGTTGTCATTGATTCTTGCTGATGCCATTGTGGGATATTTATTCATGGAAAGACCTCTGAACTTGAAATCAAAAGATCCGGATGTGAGTTTTAGTTCCTCCACTTGACAGGCAAAAGATACTAAGATACAGCTGGACCAAGGACTCCATCAGCCTGCAGCCTACGCCAATCAACAGAGAAGCGGATGAGAGATTAACAGTTTCACTGTTATTTACAGAAAAGCCAGCGATTCCAGAGAGCAGCAGGATATCTCCCCAAAGAACTGCTCTTGCCTTTCTTTCCCTTTGTTACTTTTTATTCTCATAGTAAAAAGTAACCATCAGTAATGTTATTACATGTCAAACAGATTCTGCCTCCTAAGTTACAAGGTTACACACTATGTCCTTGTCTTAAAGAGGCTATATCCTCAAAACATTTTTATTCTAGACTAAATTTATAGTTAGTTAACACTTCACTGGGTGCACAGAGTGCCCTGGGTCCTTGATTGGTATTGTGGAGTCCAGTTCCCCTACTGATTCATGACAGTAGCCTTGGAAGTGAATAAACAATCTCCAGACTCATCCTCAATCTCTGTAGGCTCATCCGGCCTTGTTAGGGCCTGACCAGCAATGCGTTGCATGAAATGGCCGTGCAAGTTAATAGCGGCTGGTAACAGAGATATGTATTCAGAACCTTTGTACCTTCACCTCTAAAATGGAGAAGAATCACTTACCTCACAGGGACACTAGGGGATTAAAGGAAGTGAGGAAAAAAAGCATCTTGGAATGAAGAAGCACCATTCGATCAAGAGCTGCTCACTACCAACCTTTCTACGCTGAACATGCTTTACATTTGTAACAAGAGAAATTTGCATCCAGTAGTTAGTACATGCACAGCTTAGAGGTCCACACCAGGGAGCGAACTTGTAAAGGGATGAAGAAAGATGACAAGCCCCGATGTCAGAAGATTACCACTGGGCAAGAAAGAAGATGAGATAGAAGAGGATGCACGGGGCTCTGACGATGTTGGTAAAGTGTAATTTCCTAAGCCAGGAGGCGGGTACACAAGTAATGTGATTTTTTGATTGTTTTTTAGAGACAGGGTCTCTCTCTGTCACCCAGGCTGGAGTGCAAGGAGTGCAATTGTGTGATCACAGCTCACTGCGGCCTGGAACTCCTGAACTCAAGTGATCCTCCTACCTCAGCCTCCTGAATAGCGGGGGCTACAGGCACTCATCACCACATCCAGCTAATTTTTTTTTTTTTTTGAGACAGAATCTCACTTTGTTGCCGTTGGTAGAGCGCCGTGGCATCACTCACCCTCCCCAAGTAGCTGGGACTCCAGTCACCCGGCATAAGGACCTTCCAAAGTGCTAGGATTCCAGACTTGAGCCACCATGGCTGGCCCCTGGCTAATTTATTTATTTATTCATTCATTTATTTATTTGTAGAGATGGGGACTCACTTTATTCTCAGGCTGTCTCAAACTTCCTGGCCACAAGTAATGCTCCAGCCTTGGCCTCCCAAAGGGCCAGGATTACAGGCATAAGAGACCATGCTTGGCCATGAGTATTTTTTAAGCTATAATTTATGCCTTTTAGTGTGCATCTTGAATATTTTATATTAGTTTTTACAACAAATTTGGTGCTGGGTACAAAGGTTTGTGAACAAGGATGCTCACTGCAGAGTTACTTGTAGAATTCAAAATATTTCAGGCTACCCAAGTGACCAAAAACAGAAAATTGGTTGAATAAATTATGGGCCAGTAAAAAATAATAAACAAAGTAATATTGTTAATATTACTATTACTGTCTTGTGAACCTTCAGTCACCCACTTTCTCTGAGCTAGATGCTATATCTACCCATTTTGGGTGGAAAATGAAAATTGATGCCCACAGAAAAAACAAAAGCCACCTGATCTCAATGATACATCAATCCTAAAATGTGGAACCCTGGAATGAGGGTGGCGGGAGGCTGAGGAGTGAGACACCGGCAGATGGTGGTGACAGGGTACAAGGTCTCAGTTACACGGGAGGAAGACAATTTGAGATCCATTGCACAGCACAGTTAACAATATGGTTAACAACGACATATTGGAGATTTCAGAACTGGTAAGAGAGCAAATTTCAAATGCTGTCACCACGAAAAAAAAAAAAGCAAGCATATGAAGGGCGGTGCCTGTGGCTCAATGGGTAGGGCGCTGGCCCCCATACCGAAGGTGGTGGGTTCAAACCCGACCCCAGCCAAACTGCAACAAAAAAATAGCCGGGCGTTGTGGCGGGCACCTGTAGCCCCAGCTACTCGGGAGGCTAAGGCAAGAGGATCGCCTAAGCCCAAGAGTTGGAGGTTGCTGTGAGCTGTGATGCCATGGAACTCTACTGAGGGCGACATAGTGAGACTCTGTCTCAAAAAAATAAAAATAAAAAATAAAAAAACAAAATAAATAATTAAAAAACATCCATACCTAGTGATGCTTCCCATTTTATTTTCTCCAGTATTTTATTCAACTCAGGATTGGTGCGAATGTATTTAATAGGTGAGTATTCCTGAGGATTTAGAAAGACTCAGTCTACATTACATATCTTACCATAATAGATAAGAATATTTATCTCAAGAATGGAAGAAAGAGTATCCAATGTACTCAATTCTATTATAAAACTAATATATAATCACCTACACATTCCTATGAATGATAAAACAGAACTACAGAAAAGCAGGGAAGAGGAGGGAGAGGAGAGGGGAGGGTCGAGGCCAGGAGGAGGGAGGGTATTTGGTGGGACCTCACCTAACGTGCACAGTGCAATGGTACATTTCAAAACTATTAAGAGTAGAGTATAGGGCGGCACCTGTGGCTCATCAAGTAGGGCGCTGGCCCCATGTACCGAAGGTGGCAGGTTCAAACCCGGCCTCGGCCAAACTGCAAAAACAGAAAAATAGCCGGGCATTGTGGCGGGCGCCTGTAATCGCAGCTACTCAGGAGCCTGAGGCAAGAGAATCGCCTAAACCCAGGAGTTGGAGGTTGCTGTGAGCTGTGTGACACCACAGCACTCCACCGAGGGTGGTAAAATGAGACTCTGTCTCTACAAAAAAAAAAAAAGAATAGAGTATAAATGTCTTACCACAACAAATAAGTAAGTGAGGTGATGGTTATGTCAACCAGTTCGATAATAAGCTTTTGACATTGTATATCAAATCAGCACATTGTACCCCATAAACGCATGTTTGTACATTTATGATTTAATTTAAAAATTAATTTAAAAATTAAATGATTTATGATAATATGAGTTATGATTATGAGTTATGAATTAAATGAATCATGATTTAATTTTAAAAATTAATTTATAAAAAAGAATATTTAAGGCCTGGCTCGGCTTGCACCTGTAATCCTAGCACTCTGGGAGGCTGAGCCGGTGGATTGGCTGAGCTCAGGAGTTTGAGACCAGACTGAGCAAGAGAGCGATCCCATCTCTACTACAAAATAGAAAAACTGAGGCATGGCAAGAGGATCGCTTGAGGCCAAGAGTTCCAGGATGCTATGAGCTATGATGACATCATGGCACTCTACCCAGGGCAACAGAGTGAGTGAGACTCTCTCTCTCTCAAAAAAAAAAAACAAAAAAAAGACTATTTAATACTTTAACAAGAAGCTGTAAGGAAGGAATGATTTTAAAAGCCTCAATGAGGCCGCCTCCATCACAATCTATAAAACTCAGACTTTAGCATACTTACCTTTTTTTTTTTTTTTTTTTCCTAGAAGTTGTTTTCTAGGTCTAGGTCAGATAACCAGAAATCCTTTTTTTTTTTTTATTGTTGGGGATTCATTGAGGGTACAAGAAACCATGTTACACTGGTTGCATTTGTTGGGTAAAGTCCCTCTTACAATCGTGTTTTGCCCCCAAAAGGTGTGGCGTGCACCAAGACCCCACCTCCCTTGCTCTATTTTCTTAAGTGTTCTTGTTAGAAAAGGATGCTGAATTTTGTCAAATGATTTTTCTCCATTTATTGAGAGGATCATATGGTATTTGTTTTTGCTTCTATTGATATGATGTATTACATTTATGGATTTGCATATGTAAAACCATCCTTGCATTCCTTGGATGAAGACTACTTGATTATGATACATGATTTTTTTATGTGTAGCTACAATCTATTAGCTAATATTTTGTTGAGTATTTTCACATTGATATTCCTTAGTGCAATTGGTCTGTAATTCTCCTTTTTGTGTTGGGTCCTTTCCTGGTTTTGTAATCAAGGTTACATTTGCTCCATTCAATGTGTTTGGGATGGTTCCTTCCTTATAAATGTTTTGGCATAGGTTCTGCAGTATAGGTACAAGGTCACCTTTGAATATGTAGTAGACTTCTGATGTAAAGTCATCTGGTCTGAGACTTCTTTATGTGAAAGGTGTTTTATTGCTTCTGCATTCTCGGTGCTTGATAATTGCCTGTTCAAGAGATCTAATTCTTACTCTTTAAATCTAGGGAGATGGTGTGATTCCAGGTATTTATCCATTTCCTCCACATGGTCAAATATTTTGGCATGTATTCTTTTGTGTTAGTCACAGATAATCTCTTGTATCTCTGTGGTAAAAGTTGATCTTTTCCCCTTTTTGTTTCTGATTCAGGTTATTCAAGATTTTACTTTTCTATTTCTGGTTAATCTTGCCAATGGCTTATCAATTTTATTTATCTTTCTGACTAATCAACTTTATGTTTAATTAATTTTCTGAATCATTCTTTTATTTTCAATTTTATTTATTTATGATTTAATTTTGAATATTTCTTTTTCTCTGCTAGATTTGGGATCGGATTGCCCTTCCCTTTTCATTTTTTAAAGATGATTTATTAGATTATTTATTTGCTCTCTTTATGCTTTGTGGATGTTGGAATCTAATGTCATAAATTTTCCTCTTAGGACTGCTTTTGCACAGGTTTTGGTAGCCTATGTATTCACATTGTTCTGCTTAAGGAAGTTAATAATTTTCTTTTGTTATC
>CAUYRH010050498.1:0-17546 GCA_963574655.1 Perodicticus potto | reverse complement strand
CTCAAGCGAGTCTCCTGCCTCCGCCTCCCAAGTAGCTGGGACTACAGGCGCCCGCCACAACGCCCGGCCATTTTTTGATTGCAGCCGTCGTTGTTTGGCGGGCCCGGGCTGGATTCGAACCCGCCAGCTAAGGTGTACGTGGCTGGCGCCTTAGCCTGTTGAGCCACAGGCGCGGAGCCTCAGCTGTTTTAATAATGAAGGAAAAGACCCATATCCCATCCCTGAGCCCTTTCTGATCTCATTGTGCCCCACTCCTGACCCCCTATTGGGATGGCCATTAGGAATGGGGATATGGTGGATAAGCAAGAATTATATCACTCCAACTTGCTTATCAGTCATCTATGTGAAGTGAATATTTTTAGGGTAATTGTATTCTGTGTGGTTTGTGTCTGTGTTCTCAAGATCTTAAAATCAGCAGATGGGAGTATTTCACTTTCCATTTGTGGAAAGCCACAATCTCCTCTATAGGTGTCCTGATTTGATTTGGTAGTTTAGACCCTGAAGGTAGGGTGAGGAAACAATTGTGCCTATCAGGATACCTTAGTCTCAGGTGCAGGATACAAATCCTTCAATTAAATCCAACAGTTCCCTCATTACTCTGATTTAACACAGCAGGAAGTGGATGCAGACAATATAATCTTAGTTGTTTATTTATTTATTTATTTTGCAAAATAAATAAATGATCAGGGCCGGGTTTGAAAACCTGCCACAACTGGTATTATGAGGCCAGCGCCCTACTCCTTGAGCCACAGGCGCCACCCAATCTTAGTTGTTTTTCCAAGGGGGCAGTTTTTTGTGTTTTTTTTTTTTTTTTGAAACAAGAGTCTCGCTGTGTTGCTGGGTAGAGTGCCATGGCATCATAGTTCACAGCAACCTCAAACTCCTGGGTTCAAATGATCCTCCTGTCTCATCCTTCCGGGTAGCTGAGACTACAGGCTCTTGCCACAATGCCCAGCTAATTTTTGTAATTTTTAGTAAAATTGGTGTCTTGCTCTTGCTCAGGTTGGTCTGAAACTCCTAAGCCCAAGTTAGCCTCCTGCCTTGGCCTCCCAGAGTGCTAGGATTATAAGTATGAGCCACAGTACGTGGCCCACACAATGTTAAACTTTCTAAGATTCAAAAAAAAAATTTTTTTTTTCGCTTCAATGCCCCCAGTAGAGTGCTATGCTATCAGAGCTCACAGCAACCTCAAACTCTTGGGCTCAAGTAATTCTCTTGCCTCAGCCTCCCAAGTAACTGGGACTAAAGGTGCCCACCACAACACCTGGCTATTTTTAGAAACGGGGTCTCAGGGTGGTGCCTGTGGCTCAAGGAGTAGGGCGCCAGCCCCATATAGCAGTTCAAACCTGGCCCCAGCCAAAACTTCATTTAAAAAAAAAAAAAAAAAAAAAACGGGGGCGGTGCTTGTGGCTCATCAAGTAGGGCGCCAGCCCCATATACTGAAGGTGGAGGGTTCAAACCCAGCCTCGCTGAACTGCAAAACAGAAAAATAGCTGGGTGTTGTGGCAGGCGCCTATAGTCCCAGCTATTTGGGAGGCTGAGGAAGAGAATCGCCTAAGCCCAAGAGCTGGAGATTGCTGGGAACTATGACACCAAGGCACTCTACCTAGGGTGATAAAGTGAGACTCTTGTCTCTAAAAAAAAAAAAAAAGAAAGAAAGAAATCCAGACACACAAGGAAAAGAGTGGCAAGTGAAAGATAAGAGTAGGGGGTGTATTGGGGCGGCGCCTGTGACTCAAAGGAGTAGGGTGACGGCCCCATACGCCAGAGGTGGTGGGTTCAAACCCAGCCCCAGCCAAAAACTGCAAAAAGAAAAGAAAAAAGAGTAGGGGGTGTGGAGAGAGGCAGTTGTCACTGGCTCACATAACTTAGCGAGACTCCATTTTCCATCTTGAGCTGCTGGTCCACACTGAGGCCACAACCTAGTATATCCCAGTTCTCACATGAAACCTGGATGACTGGTGCCACCGTTTACTCTTCTAAATTGAAACCCAATCCTAGGCTCGGCGCCTGTGGCTCAACGGGCTAAGGCGCCAGCCACGTACACCTGAGCTGGCGGGTTCGAATCCAGCCCGGACCCGCCAAACAACGACGGCTGCAACCAAAAAAAAAAATGGCCGGGCGTTGTGGCAGGCGCCTGTAGTCCCAGCTACTTGGGAGGCGGAGGCAGGAGACTCGCTTGAGCCCAGGAATTGCAGGTTGCTGTGAGCTGTGATGCCACGGCACTCTATCCAGGGTGACTGAGGCTCTGTCTCAAAGAAAAAAAAAAAAGAAACCCAATCCTAGCACTCTGGGAGGCCAAAACAGATGGATTACCTGAGCTCACGGGTTTGAGACCAGCCTGAGCAAGAGCTGTCTCTAAAAACAGCTGGGTATTGTGGGTGCCTGTAGTCTCAGCTACTTGGGAGGCTGAGGCAAAAGAACTACTTGAGACCAAGAGTTTGAGTTGTCGTGAACTCTGATGCCACGGAATTCTACCAGGGGTGACAAAATGACACTCTGTCTCAAAAAAAAAAAAAAAATTGAAACCTGGGAACAAGGGAGCAGGGGGTGTGGGGGGATGGGTTTGCTCCCACTTAATGGGTACAATGTTAAGGTGTATGGCACACCTTAGGGCTGGGACACAATTATAAGATGGACTCTACCTAAGAAACGGAAACATTTTTACCTAATTCTTTGTACCCTGAAATTAACTTGAAGCAACAACAAAAAATTGAAATTTGTCACCTAAGAGAAGGAAAGAAGAAAAGGTGAATTTCACACCAAGGGCCCCTTATCATTTGGTTCTCAAAAGGTGTGTGAGAAGACAGCATTAATATGCTTAAGGGATCAACCAGGAAAAACAGGCCTCTCTGGTGACAAGTAGACACAATGGTTGGTAATTAAACCCAATCCATTCTCAGCTTTAGTTTGGAGGAAAGCTGGGTTACAACACACCTCCTTGAGGCTGGGAAGGAGGCTACTGGTGGGGTTGACTGCTGTCCTTGGGTGTCAAAACCTTGAGGTCATGGATATTTATTCCAGTTGGCTAACGGATTATTAGGGTTGGAATGATCTTTTTCAGAATTTCCAAGACACAAAGGACTTTTCTCAAGTTCCTTCACAGGCCCTGCTCAAGTCCTCCTAGCCTGCTTGGTGGCTCTCCTTCCTTCCCTCACTGAGAATCTAGCAAGTTTCAGCTCCCCCTCCATTCCTCCAGCACTGGACACCTTCTGGGGAGTGCTGCCTGATCCTCCTACCCCAAGCAAAGGAACACTTCGTCTGAGGTGCCCTGCCAGTGAAGTGTTCAGTGATCTGGCAGATCCAGCTGCCTAGCACCCCTCCCTCATTCCAGCCTTTTCTCTCTTGTCACCAGTGACAGAAGTTCGCCTATGTCGGATTCCCATAAGCCTAGTGACTGGCAGCAGGTAAAACCCCAGCTGAGTGCTTGCAACTCCACCCCCACTTTCCTCCCACTTCAGTGACATTATAAGCATAACCTTGAATTTGAACTAATTTATGCATATTCCTCTCCCACTAACATTTCTGACAATAGCCCTTGAAATTAAATGAGACTGGGTTACAGAACACACAGGTGAGGCTGGGGCAGCAGGTTTCAAAAACTCACTTTATTCCAATGTGAAATGAAGACGTGATGGTTTAAAAACAAGAAAAAGTTCTTGATCAGCTATGGGGATGCTTTGCTTGCTAGCTCATGCCCACTCCCTTTGAAACAAGGTGTCTGGACAGATCATGCCCATAAGCAGCTCTCAGCAAAGCCCCAGGCAGGGGCCCCCACGGGACACACCTCCCTCAGGCTCACAAGTAGGATCTCCTCCCCTGCCCAGGCAGAGAAGCCAGAGAAGCAGCACAGGCAGGCAGGAGAGGGAGCAGCAGGGGCCTTCAGGGACCCCCTCCCTTCCTTGCCACCTGGATAGAAGGTGCATGTGGGGTCAGGACCAGGGAGGGAGCTGGGCTTCACAAAGAGGTGATAATCACTCCTATATCCGGTAACTTCCCCCCAGGATCCATGATTCAGCCCTGGACCCCCAGACTCTCAAGTCCCCTACTTCCACTGTGCGTTAGGCAGCTCAGGTTAAAATGGGGAGGATACATTCAGACTAAACCCCAAGGTCATTCCACCTGGGGTATAGGCAGAGGGAGGCCTATCAGAGCCTGTAGTAGTGCCTGCTGCTGGGCCCAAGGGCAGATGGGCCAGGGAGGATGCATAGGTGCCCAGGGAATGCCACCGCCAACCCCTCCCTCACCCCAGAGCTGCAGCCACAAAACCGAAGTGCACCCCAGCCCTCCAGCCCTACCACAGAGATCTGGCTCCGCATTCTGGGACACAGGAAAGCCCCCATCTTGTCTGCCTTAAAACCCAGACTTTAAACTAGGTTGGGCCTGGGGGCAGTGGTAGAAAGAGCAGCAGCCATTAAAGTCAGACATACAAATAAATGACCTGAGAACTCTCCGCTGCACCTCGTCCACTCAACACCGACTCGGGGCCATGTACAAGTTAGGAAGGACGGATTCAGACACTCATGGGCATGGACACACTCACACACACCTGCTGGAGGATGGGGGGCTGGGGGACACCTGCCCCCCAACTGGGAACTGATGCCCACACACTCCATTCACAGGTCTTCAATTAGGCCTCCGCATCATATATTCAATGAACCAGTGCAAAAACATCTTTTAGGGGGGCAGGCAGGCCAGGCTGGGGTCCCAGAAGGATGCTGGGGCTAGGGGTGGGGTTGGAACATGGAAGAGGGACTTGCTTCCTCTTCCCATTTGCAGGCACGCCCCCCTTCTCCTGGAGTCTGGGTCACTGGTGATGGGGCCGGTGACTGTCCATCTGTTTCTCCCTTTCTATCCCTGCAAGCTTGGGGAAGAAGTGTCCTTGGCGGCCTGGGGCTGGCAGCCCATGTCCTCTGGGGCCCCTGCTGGCTCGGGCTCTGTGGCCATGGGCTCTTCGGCCTTATCCCTGTTTTTGCTGGCCTCCTGGAGCTGGTGCCGTCTTGCCACCTCAGCTTTCAGGTTCTCCAGGTCTTTTTGGCTAAGTAGAAGGGTAGGAGTGAGGGCAGATCAGACTGGACCCTCCAACACCCAAGCAGCTTTGGTCACACTTCCACTTGAGTACGGAAGGATTCCTAAATGCCTAAGGCCTGTCTCCCACCCACACACCCAATTTCTACAGGCCTCCCTTCTACCAAGTAGGAAATGGATGTGGGGGGCAGGAAGCTACACCTGGAGCTGACCAAACTGTTCCCTACATGGGAATGAGGGATCCCAAAAGCACCTGCTTACAGAGTCCCCTGGGAGTCCTCAAGGCCTGCTCTAAGTAAGGCACACCCCCATGCTGGACAATGGGCAGTCAGAGGGAGAATGAAGTCACTTTCTAGGTACTGATACGAAAGACCCACCAAGGTACAGCAGACCCTCCACAGCTGACCACCTCTATAAGCTGACCTAATTTTCATAGACCGGACAAGCATCACAGGTAATTATCAGTAGTATAGCCCTAGTTCCTTATGTTCACCACCTCCGTACATTGACCAGTTTGTTATAGTCCCTTCAGTGGTCACCTTACAGAGGTTCTACTATACATTGTTAAGTTAAAAAAAAAATCTTTTGAGGCTGGGGGTGGTGGCTCAGGCCTATAATTCTAGCATTCTGGAAGGCCAAGGCAGGTAGACTGCCAGAATGAGACCTCATCTCTAAAAAGAGCCAGGCATTGTGGCGAGCACCTATAGTCCCAGCTACTCGGGAGGCTGAGGCAAGAGGATCACTTGAGCCCAAGAGTTTGAGGTTGCTGTGAGCTATGACGCCAGAGCACTCTACTAAGGTTGACAAAGTGAGAATGTCTTAAGAAAAAAAAAAAAACCTTTGTGCATCATTTACTACAATTCAGTGTAAAAAAACAGGTGAAAAAAGATCACAGCTATATACTGGGTCAGTTATGCAGAGTATTTCTGGAAGGACCCACTGGGAACTTCTCACTACTGACTACATGTTCAATTTTGAACCATGCCAATGTATCAGTGTATTACGCATTTTAGAAAAGATGCTAGAGGCTCGGCGCCTGTGGCTCAACGGGCTAAGGCGCCAGCCACGTACACCTGAGCTGGCGGGTTCAAGTCCAGCCCGGACCCGCCAAACAACCATGACAGCTGCAACCAAAAACTGGCTGGGCATTGTGGTGGGCGCCTGTATTCCCAGCTACTTGGGAGGCGGAGGCAAGAGACTCGCTTGAGCCCAGGAATTGGAGGTTGCTGTGAGCTGTGATGCCACGGCACTCTATCCAGGGTGACAGCTTGAGGCTCTGTCTCAAAAAAAAAAAAAAGAAAAGATGCTAGAGACCAATTTCAAGCAGGGTGGGTGCCTGGAGGAGGGGCCTTACCTGAGAGGAATGAAGAGGATGCCATTGATGCCATTGAGCTGCTCGAGGACACTGGCCATGCTGGGGGCTGTGAACTGAGGGCAGGAGACCAACAGTGAGCTAGGCTCACTCGCCCCCAGCACCCCTCCCACCCACGAACATACTTTGAGGGGCGGGATGTTGGCACTGGGACCATTGCGGTAGATCTCGTTCATGGTGCGCTGCAGGGCCACAGCCTGCCGGGTCAGGCACTTGAGGTACTCAGAGCTCTCCTTGGTCTTCTCGTGGTCCTCGCCCAACTACGGTGACAGGGCGGAGGCAGGAAGGGGTCAAGCTGTCCATGGCCCACAGGCCCAGCTCCAGCCCAGCTCCAGCCCCCAGGCCCTGCCGTAGCCCACCTGGGTCTTATAGATGGTGTAGCCCTCCTTCTCGTGCTGCAACGCCGACCGGAACTCAGCTTTGCTCTCGTAAACCCGGGCAACAAGGTGGTGGCTGCCAGGAGGCACACAGGGTGAGGGAGGGACAGGAGTGGGCTGGGCAGTGGGGCCCTGACTGGGGTTGGTGGAGTGTCCCCTAGATCCCTCCCTAGAACTGACTGGAAGGGAACAGCAAGTTTGGGGCTCAGAAGGAGGAGAAGTTGAGAGAAATTTTCTCAAGAGAAAATCCGATGAAGATAGAGCACTGGGTCCCCCCCCTACCTCCCTCACCTGAGGGCCACTTTGAGGGCCTTGGGCCCGTGGTACTTGGTGCTGACGGCCAGCGCGTTCTCCAGGAAGCGCAGCGACAGGTCGTACTCCATCACTCCGTGCAGCACCAGCCCGATGTTGTTCTGGGGGGCAGTCGGGGGGCCCTGGTCAGCTCTCAATCCCCTGGGACAGAGGCTACTCCATGCCAACCCCCTCCCCAGCACTCACATCCAGAAGTGCCATCTCTGGGTGGTCTTCCCCAAACACCAGCAGCATGAGGTAGCGGGCGCGGTACAGCAGGCTCAGGGCCGTGGACAGCTGGCTGCTGGCAAAGCAATACAGGGCCAGGTGCATCTGTGGGCGGGTGGGGAGTGATAGGTCAGGGCTTAGCACGAAGGTCAGGGCACCAAGGGCACCAAGCAACCTCCCACATGGCACTCACATATTCCTGGATGGTGTTGGGGTGCTCAATGCCCATCACTCGCTCGCTCATCAGCACTGCCTTCTGCTGGTTACTTAGGGCCTGAGGAGAAGAGGGGTGTTGATCCCAGGGTGGGCCCTGCTGCACACCCAGAATCACTGGCCCTGGAGAGCAAGCTGTTCCCACCACGCAGCTCGTGACGTGTTAGGCTATGGCAGTGCACGCCCACTGAGTCCTTCTAAAACTGCTATTCTAAGACCTTTTCCCCCTAACAAAATCTATATAAATCTAAAACTAAAACTATTAACTTAAAAAATACATTAAAAAAAAAATCAGCTCGGCACCTGTGGCTCAATGGGCTAAGGCGCCGGCCACGTATACCTGAGCTGGCAGGTTCAAATTCAGCCGGGGCCTGCCAAACAACAATGGCTGCAACCAAAAAATGGCCAGGCATTGTGGTGGGCGCCTATAGTCCCAGCTACTTGGGAGGCGGAGGCAAGAGACTCGCTTGAGCCCAGGAGTTGGAGGTTGCCGTGAGCTGTGATGCCACAGCACTCTATCCAGGGTGACAGCTTGAGGCTGTCTCAAAAAAAAAAAAAATCTCTTTGATTGAGGGAGTCTGAAGCTTGCTGACCCCTGAAACGGCCTCTCTAAGCCCCAAACAGGCGAGGTAGTCTGACTGCCACAGGGCCACACGTGGTTACAGATGACTGTGACTTCCATGGGGTGCTTGCCAGGCAGCACTATGCTCTGCAATGTGTCCTTGCCAACGCCCTGTGAGGGGAGCCCTGCCAGCACCCCACCCCGTCCTCCTAGCTGGAGAGCACAGAAGGCTCCCAAGCTCTCCCAAACGGTAGGGCTGTCAACGGTAGGGCTGGGGGAAGCCCAGACAGAGAGGGAAACCTTGGGGCCTCCTTGCATCCCACCAGCTCCTCCACTGGGATCCCCAAGGTGAAGTGAGCAACCTCCTAACCCCTTGGACAGGGCTGGAGTCCTGCAGGCATGGACTCCCACTTCCTGCTACCACAGGTGGTGACACACAGCTCCAGAGCCCTCGCTTGCCATCCCCAACACCAGGGAGGCCCCAAGGCTTGTGCTGACACAGCCTAGGGGGTGCTCAAGGCCCACCTCGGCGTAGTCGCCCATAATGTAGTGAAGACGGGCCAGGAGGCGCAAGCAGGCACAGATCTCCACATGCATGGCTCCGTACACGTTGTTAAACAGGTTCAGGGCCTCATTGATGAGCTCGCAGCCCTCCTTCAGGAAGCCTACAGGGTACCCCCAAGGGTGGCATGGTCAAGGCCAGGGACATGGGAAGCCCCCACTTTCACCCAGCCCCACCTGCCCACTTACCCTGCTGGACTTTGGCCTGTCCACTCTGGAAGAAATGGAAGGCATCCGAGGCCTTCGGGTTGACATGCTTGACCACGGGGAAGATGTTGAGCACATCCTCCTCGGTGAACGCCGGCTTATGGCGGCTGTCAAAGCTGTACTCCTTCAACAGGATCTGAGGCAAGCCCAACACCCACAGCGGCTTCAGCCTTGGGCTCACATGGCCAGCACCTCCTGACCCCCCACCATGTATAGAGATGGCCACCTTGAGAAAAGCCACCTTCCCCTGCCCTCTGGGGCACAGCAGGGATGTTGTAAGTCATGCCCACCTGGATGCCGGTTTTCAGCGAGATCTCACGCAGCAGCGTTATCTTCTGTAGGCCATAGTTCTCCACAGCCTGGTCCATGCTCTCGCTAGGGAAGCAGGTGAGCCTGAGCAGCCCAGTACTGCCCAGCCCCGCCCAGGCCCACCTGGTCTTGACAGCTGCTTTGCCCCAGGGACCTCCCATTCCTGCCCTCTAGTGCCACTTCCCAAAGTGTGTGCCCTTCACAATCACCCAATTCTCTTCTGACCCCACTGCCCTGGGACTACAGGCTCCGATGCCATCCAAGCCCACAGATCCCTGCCCCAGCCACACTGCCTACACGCACCACTCAAGGCTGAAGTCAAAATAGTTCTTGGCCTCCTGGCAGATGTTCTTCCAAAGCTCCTGGGGGGTCATGACAGCCCAGGCCGTGTTATCGGCAGCCCCTGGAGGCCGGTTTTTCCTCTTCTTGTTCCTCTTCTTGGAGACCAGCTCATCAGCAGGCAGGTGGGCCACAGGGTTGGGGTAAGAGCTCAGGAAGCAGTTTAGGAAGTGGCTGATGGCAGCGGAGAGCCCTGAGAGCTCGACGCCCTGTGAGGGAGGTTTTGACCAAAGTCACAAGGGCCCTCCACACCAACCTGGGGCTGTTCCGCAATGCCCAACGTCACCCAGGGAGGCCCTGGCCAGCTGGGGAGGCACCTGTAAGTACGTCTTAAAGATGTGCTTGGCAGAGCGGGTGATGAGTTCTCCGATGCCAATTTTCTGAAAAGTTTCAAAAGGGAACTGTGGTCAGGCCCCAGGCTTCTACCCTTGCCCCACCAGTCTCACGGCCCACCAGGGGCACTCACATAAACATGGTCCAGCTGGTCTCGGGCTGGGCTCCGGAGCACCAAGTCCAGCACCTTACCCAGGTAGCGCATGTTGATGCCGCGCTGGCGCATCACCTCGGCCAGCGTGGCCCCATCCATGGGCAGCACCACATGCTCTGTGCAGTCCTTCACCTGTGGGTGCGACAGGTCAGGCCCTCCCCGACTTGGGTGTTCCCCAGGGAGCACATGCTGTCCTGGGACCCTGAGGGGAGGACAGGACTCAGACCCCAGCTCCCTGGAAAGAGGGGAGCAGACAAAGCAGCAATAGGGACCTGAAAACTTGCCCTGCTCTCCAGCATGGGCACAGGGAGAGCAACCCCGCTCAGATGCAGGGCCAGCAGCCTGCCAGGCAAAGATTGAGAAAGCCCAACGGGTGGCACAGGCTCCTCTCTGACCAATGGAAAAGAGCAGGGTGACCACTTGGGGGCCACTACTCTATCCCCACTTATCCATAGGGCTTGAGGCTCAGCAGCCTGAGATAAAGAGTACCCCCTGAGCACAGGGGCTCACTCCCAGCTCTCCTAGCCAGCTGCCAGCCCCACATGGGGGGCTCAGCAGAGCAGAGCCCACTCCTGAGAAGCCATGGATGGGGCAGGCTCCCCATCTGTGAAATGTGATGGCCATCTGCCTTGCCCGACTCCCAGGCTGGGAAGAGCCAGGGAAGTCAATCCTCTGAAGCACCAAGATTGGAGTGGGAGGTGGAGGAGCCCCCCTGACTGCCCTTGGGGCTGTGCTCTCACCAAGCCAGGGATCTGGCAGGAGAGCAAGAAGGCTGCTGCATCCTTCAGCAGCTGCTTCTGGTCCCGAACTTCATCCTGGCAAGACTCAGGGAAACGAACCCCTGGAGAAGGGAGAGAAGAAAGGCTTGAGCCAGGTGGAAGGGAAGGCTTGAGTCAGGCAGGACAGACAAAGCAGGTGCCACCAGAGCTAGAAGGAGCAACACTCAGATGGGCTCACAGACTCAACAGGAGCCCAAGAACCCCCAAGAGAGTTCCCACCCTGCAGGGCTCCTGCACTGACCAGCCCCCAGCACTTGCCTGGAGAAAAGATGTCAGGGTTGAAGCGAATGTCGAAGGCTGTGCTGCTGATGGAGCCGACTGCCTTGCACGCGTTGCGAATTACCTCCCGACTCCGAGGATCTGCTGTGGAGACACGGTTGATGGAAGGTGGACCCACTCCACTATCAGGGGCTGGGCTGCCCTGAGCCTCACCCCAGCTCCTTGAGAAAAGGGGCAAAGACTAGCTGCCAGGCAGGCTGGGGGCTCTCCTCCAGCATCCACCGCAGCCTCACCTGTGCTGTCATCTGCAGCAATGGTCTCTGCCAGCTCCTTCACCCTGGCTAAGCCACTAGCACTGCTGCCATCCTCCTCCCTTTCTGCCTCAGGGCCCGGGGGGTCTTCAGCCTTGGACTCCGAGGAAGGAGAACCACCGTTTTCCAGGGAGGTGGGGTTCTCCAGCTTGCTGGCTTTCTGCTGCATCAGCTGCAGGGCAGCCAGCTTCATGAAAAGGAGGTACCTACAGCAAGACAGATGGGACAGAGTAGAATATGGGAAAGGGCTCTGTGAAGGGCCCAGAACCTGGCAGGTTCTTAGCCCGTGGGAGTTCAGGAATGTTGGGGGTGGACAAGCCACAGGCATGCGGACATATCCTGCCCCAAGTGCAAGTGTCAACACATGCACGCACATGCCAGAGAGCAGCAGGTTACAGCAAAAACCAAGATCTCCTTGGACATGAAGAAGACAGCTGGGATGTGGGGGGTCAGGAGGAACAGCTCCCCAGCCAGGCCAGGGCTCCTGACAGAGATGGGGTACCGCTAGCATGTTCAGAGTTATTCATTGCATAAATGTTCGATGTGGGTGACTCCTAAGCACTTGTGGTCCCTTTGCTGTGCCTTCACATGACATTCACAACCACCCCAGCAGATTTCCAATTTCCAGATTTTCCTTATTATTTTTTTTTTTTTGTAGAGACAGTTTTCACTTTATCACCCACAGTAGAGTGCTGTAGTATCACAGCTCACAGCAACCTCCAACTCCTGGGCTTAGGCGATTCCCTTGCCTCCCGAGTAGCTGGGACTACAGGCGCCCGCCACAAAGCCCGGCTATTTTTTTCTTTCAGTTTGGCTGGGGCTGGGTTTGAACCCGCCACCCTCGGTATATGGGGCTGGCGCCCTGCCCACTGAGCCACAGGCACCGCCCCAGATGCTGCTTCTGAGAGTAGCACCCCATCAACCCAGTCCCTGCTTTGGCACCTCTACACTGAGGAGTCTGTGGCAAACTGGGTGGGGGAGTGCAGGGGGTCCAGCAAGTGTGGCCCGAGCCAACCCTTCTTCCCTTTCCAGAGCTTCCCCCTTCAAGGATCTGGCCCCAGAACAACCCAGGGTGCCCATCCCCCTGGCAGGGAGCGGTGGGCCTGGCCTTGCAGGATTACTCCTCACCTGTGCTCCACAAAGGCATCCACCAGCTCCTGGCGCAGGCAGCAGAGCTTGTGTCGGTGGGTGCGGGGGAAGCCGGCCCGGGAGCACTCCTCAGGAAGCTCCTCGCCAGGAACGGGCAAGAAGTTGAGGTCAGGGGGGAAGGTACGCAGCAGGTCAAGGATATAGTGGCGCCCGTCATTGCCGATGATGCCCTTGCACTCCACAGAGGAGCAGAGCTCCACCTCCTCATCACGGTCATTGAGCACCCGGTGCCGCAGGATCTTGAGGGGCCGGCTGGTACGCTCCAGCAGCTCCAGGTACCGCGGGTGCGACACCACTGTCTTGCCAAAGTCGATGGAGCCGTAGATGACACTCTGCTCCTGGTCCCGCTCTAGGATGCCAGGGATGATGGACTGGGCCGTGACCCTGTAGCCGCGGTAATCCACCACCACCGTGCCCAGAGTGTACAGCCCCTCCACGTCCACTGCATTGTATGTGCGCACGCCATTCAGGTCATTGGTGGGTGCTACGTAGGCCGCCACGTCCCCACCAAAGTCCTTGTAGTGGTCACGGACATCAAAGCCCAGGCTGAAGAAGATGTTGTTCCAAATGAACATCTGCATCTTGGTCTCCTCACTGGGGTTGATGGCCATCACGTTTCCATCAATGACCGCCATGGCACCCCGAGTGGCTGCCGCTGTGAAGTCACTGTGCACCTGGGAAGGGCCAAAGTCCACAGGGTGAGGGCCAGCCATCAAGACTCAAGTTGCATTACCTGGGTTGATGGAGGCAACTAGGCCTGCCTTGGGAGCCCATGGACACCCTCTAGCCTCAGTGTCCTTGGAAAGGGCAACAAAACCACTTTTTCCTACTTTTCTTAAAGAAAACTATTTTTGAAAAAAAAAGAAAGAAAACTATTTTAGAAAAAAACTAAAGACTTATACTCAGGGAGACAGCAGAGCTGATTAACAAGGTAGGAGGGATGAAGCAGGTTTGGGACCTTCAGTTATGTGCCAGGTAACCTCTCAGATCCAGTTTTCTTTTTTTGCAGTTTTTGGCCAGGGCTGGGTTTGAACCCACCACCTCTGGTATATGGAGCCAAAGCCCTACTCCTTGTGCCACAGGTGCTGCCCTCAGACCCAGTTTTCTTTTCTTTCTTTCTTTTTTTTTTTTTTGAGACAGAGCCTCAAGCTGGCACCCTGGGTAGAGCGCTGTTGCATCACAGCTCACAGCAACCTCCAATTCCTGGGCTCAAGCGAGTCTTCTGCCTCCCAAGTAGGTGGGAATACAGGTCCCCGCCACAACGCCCGGCTATTTTTTGGTTGCAGCCACCATTGTTTGACGGGCCTGGGCTGGATTCAAACCTGCCAGCTCAGGTGTACGTGGCTGGCGCCTTAGCCCGTTGAGCCACAGGCGCCGAGCCAGACCCAGTTTTCTTATAGGCGTCCTCTGTGCACACACAGTAAATAAATGAAACGGTGACCTTTACAAGGTCTTCTAGACCTTTATAAGGTGTCTAGAAGATTATAAGAACTAATGCCTATAAAGCACCTGACACTGCTCCGGCAAAGTTAGTAACCAAGAGGCCAGCTCTTACTTTTACCATTATCACCGCTAGCAAGTAAGATTATGGGAGGTTTTTATTATTATTATTTTTTTTTTTAGAGACAGAGCCTCACTTTGTTGCCCTCGGTAGATTGCTGCGGCGTCACAGCTCACAGCAACCTCCAGCTCTTGTGCTTAGGAGATTCTCTTGCCTCAGCCTCCCGAGTAGCTGAGACTGACTACAGGTGCCTACCATAATGCCCGGCTATTTTTTGTTGCAGTTTGGCCAGGGCTGGGTTCAAACCTGCCACCCTCGGTATATGGGGCTGTCGCCCTACTCACTCAACTATAGGGGCTGCCCAGTTATTTTATTTTATTTATTTATTTTGCAGTTTTTGGCTGGGGCCGGGTTTGAACCCACCACCTCCAGTATGTGGGGCCGGCGCCCTACTCCTTTGAGCCACAGGCGCCACCCAGATTTTTATTTTTTTTAAGGAACTATTTTTTCCTCATTTCTTCTCTTAGTAATGGGACTGATAATGTTCAAACCCCAAGCAAGCTGAAAGTACCATGCAAATGAGCTTCAGCCCTGAAAGGGTCAGAGTGTGTGCCTAGGCCAGGGCCCCATAGCAATCAGCAGAGGGAAGTTGGGTGGCCCTTGACAACCAGCCCAGATGGAAATAGAGCCCTCTCACCCATAGACTCAAAGTCTCAAAGAGGCCAGAAGAAAGGCAGGGGCTACAAGCACCTTGAATATGGCTCTTTCTCGAAGCAGCCGCTCAGGTAGGTTCTTTCGAGGTAATTCTCTTGTTGTCTGCAGCTCCTCATTCCAGTCTCGGGTCTGCAGAGGGATGAGGGAGGGAGATGAGGGCTCATATGATGCCCTAAGATCTGCTCCAAGAAGTCCCTTCTTCCACCTCCCCATGGGTAGCACTTCAGACTCCCAAATAGACAGGAATGGAGCCTCCAGGGAAGTGAAGAGAACCAGCTCGGCACCCAAGATGGAGGGGTGCCCAGTAAGGGCAGGGCCAGGCCACAGGCACCTGTCCAGGAATGTGCTCCTCGTAGCCCAGCCTCGAGGTATAGGCGTCCTCAGCGCGCACACAGTCCATGGCGTGCTCCGCCTGCGGGGCCGTCCAGCTGTATACCTGGAATGGGGTGGCGATCCTCTCGAACGGGTGGCGCTGGACCCTGCGGCAGGAAGGGGAGGGAGAGATGGGGTGGCCCACCAAGTTTAGAGCCCTGCCATGGGCCCCATCTTCTCTGAGGCCTCCACCTGCTCTGCCATCTGCCTGCCCTGAGATGTTGCCCTGAAGAGTCAGTCGGAAGTCAACGGGCCCCTCCTGCGTGGCTATCTCTAGGGCTGACTGATAGCTCCCTACACCGGCACCAGTACTCCCAGCACCGCAGGCTGGGCAGTTCCTTTGGGCAGAAGCAATGAAGTTCGGGCTGGCCAATTCATCCCACACCCCCACAGACATGGGACAAGGTGGGGCCGTGGGGACAAAGGCACTACCTTTTCTTCTGCAGCACAGCAAAGTTTTTTTTGAAGGTCGGGCTGATCTGGTTGAGCAGCTCCACTAAGGAATGGCTGAGGAAGCGGGGACTGGCGGGTTTAGGGTTGAAGTGATAGGCTGTGGACCTGCATGGGGAGGGTGGCCACTGAGAGGGGTGCCCCAGGTATCTGCCCACAGACTTGGAACAGCCAAGCAAACCAGGGGCCCAAGGGAGGCAGGCAGGGACTCACTGGTTTAGGTAAAAGCCCCGCGTGGATGCTGTGATGCTGACTTGCCGGTCCTCAGCTGTGATCACAAACAGGTACATGAGGTCCCCGTGCATCTTGCGGTTCCCGGGGGGCGGGTTCCAGCCACTCATGGTCAGTACTTTCAGGCACTGCAGGGGCTGCAGGGATGGCCAGGCATGAGTGGGCCATGCTTGCCGGTGTGGAGCCCTCCACCCACGAAGGACCCTCTTCCTTACTACCCCAAGGAGGCCCACCTTCCAGTCACGGTTCTGGGGCTGCAGGGGACACAGTGGCCGCTCCCGGCTCCCTGGCAAGATGTACTCAGGTGGCGTGCAGTCGATGGGGTCCATCTCCAAGCCCTTCTTCCGCTTCCCGCTGTCTGAGGGACCCGAGGCTGGCGGTCAGCACAGGGCCAACAGGGCCAGCCATCTCCCAGCCTCAATATGGTCCTAGTCTGGACACTTCAGGCCCAGGCCCCTCCAGGAAGAAGGTCTGGTCCCTACCCCCTCAGCCTCTGGCCACCTTGCTCTCTGCCTCTCTGCCCAACCCGTTCCTAATGCTTCCTGCACCTCCCAGGTCGCCGTCAGTGAAGACACTCAGGAAGGACAAAGAGTTGCAATCAACTCCGTTGAAGGCATCAGATGGGTCCAGACTCTTCAGCAGGTCCCGGACGTGGCGCACGTGGATGCGGGCCTCACGCACTGTGTATGGCTCTGTCAGGAAAGGAGGGGCGGGCAGGGTGTCACAGGGTTCTTTGCCCTGGAACAACCTACTTAGCACAGAAAATAGTCAGCAGGGATGCTACCATGGGCATTTTCAACCCTAGGCTTCCATTTTCAAATTCCACTATGAATATAAAAGCTGGAGTTCTGGTTTCAAAACATAACATACACCCCACTTGCTGCCTGCTGGTGAATAGGTATGCTTATTCATATAAAGCCTCCTGCCAAAGGCCTCTTGACACACACACAAGCCTTGGGAAGCCCACAGGTTGCCTGCTTTCCATGCACTAGTGCCTTGGTGGGCAGGGCCTTAAGAGCTGCTGGGCCCCCACAGCCTCAGCCATGCTCTCCTGGGGCAGCCCTCACTTAGTAGTGGCCTGAGGACTTTCCAGAGCCTTCAACTTCAACACTACCCCTCTATCCCTCCGTGTGTGTTTTCTGGGACTTTAATGGCAGTTCTTTTACAGGAAGAAAGAGGTTCTGTGATCAACTGAGGACACCACTGAGCTACAGACCTTTTCTACATTTGCTCTTAACAAGCAGATAGGCCGTAGAGACTTGAGTGGCTTCTCCTTAGGGAACTGTAGTTGATAGTTACTTTTGTTTTACAATAATGCCAGATTTACCACACCAATTGACAGCTCTGACTTCAGGCCTAACTTCCCCACTCAAGGGTTACAAATCTTTTGGGTTTTTTTGAGATGGGGCTGTCACCTGGGCTAAACCACAATGGTGTCATCACAGCTCACTGCAACCTCAGACACCTGGAACTCAAGCCATCCTCTTGCCTCAGCTTCCAGAGTAGATGGGACTACAGGCAGGCACCACCACGGTCAGCTAATTTTTTCTTTCGTTTTTGTAGAGATACGGTCTCACTATGTTGCCAAGGTTGGACTCAAACTTATGGCCTTGGCTCGGTGCCTGTGGCTCAACGGACTAAAGCGCCAGCCACATACACCTGAGCTGGCGGGTTCGAATCCAGCCCGGGCCCGCCAAACAACAATGACGGCTGCAACCAAAAAACGGCCAGGTGTTGTGGCGGACGCCTGTAGTCCCAGCTACTTGGGAGGCAGAGGCAAGAGACTCACTTGAGCCCAGGAATTGGAGTTTGCTGTGAGCTGTGATGCCACAGCACTCTATCCAGG